>VZRZ01004119.1:1937688-2068691 GCA_013398175.1 Climacteris rufus | reverse complement strand
ACTGTGCAGGACATAGTGATCAAGCATTAGTTTTGGCCTATGTCATGAAGCTGGAGTATTTTGTCTACACATACATTTAAGGAGGAAAATGCATTTAACAAGGAAAATCCACTTAGAAACTGTGATAATGGATGTCATAGATATAATTAGTAGTGTCCTGAAAAAAGCTCCACTTGTATAAAAATGTAAATGTCTGCACACACTGTGTCTAGCAAGGCCTTTAGTTAGGTAATATTTAATATTTGTGTGCAGGGAACCTAGGGATTTGCACAGTTGTTGTCTGATCTTACTTGTTGATTTTAAATAACATCAGCAGGATGTTTGCCATGAACAAAAGATCAGCCTTAGTACAATATCTTTTGGCTAATTGAGTTTAGCCTTCTGATATCTTCCTGAACATCGAAATGTTAATCAGTTTTAACAGCTAAATCAGCATGGCAGCCTCTCTCTCTGCACCAAGACACGGTATTAAATATCTGTTAACCTTCAACATTACCTGCTTTGGGCATTCATTATCACCAAAGATCGCCAAAGACTCTTGATGAATTCTAGCCCAGCCTACACTTAAATTTCTGTGAAAGTGTGACTCTCAATGGTGACAGTATGGAGGTGACACGGTAGGTGGGTAGAAATATTGGTGTAAATATAGTTATACGGCAGGCACAGCCTTCCTGCTGCTCCTTTCCTCTAGGTGTCCTTTACCAGTGTAGGTAGATCATTTGTAGGCCACTCAGCAAAATGTGACTTTTAGTATAAATCCCAAATACATTTCTGGCTTGGACAGATAAAGACTAGTGGAAACCTATGGCATAAATATGTCAAAACATAGGTGATTATGCCTTTAAATTATGATTATTGATACGAAGAACTGTAGTTATGCTAAGCCCAGATTTCACCTCCAGCACCTTCCAGAGTGGTATGCTCCCTTTTTTGTCTCAGTGGTAAAGCCCTATAAGGTTCTGCAGGTTATTTGGCTCTGCATGTGTTAGTTTACCAACATGGTGAAATCCTGAAAGTCAGGGAGTATCACAGGCAGGTGCCCTTCAACTTTTCTCCTGAGTTCAACCAGTTCCGTGTGTTCACAGATGCTACTGCTATGTTCTTAGGCTGTCAGAACTGGAAAATAAATTCTTAAAAAGATGGTCAATGGGAGCCCAGGATCAGTAGGACTCTACAAGAGGACAAGTTGAACTGAGTTATACTATTATTGTCACAAGCCAATAACAAGTATTTTTAACACACGGGGGGCTTAGTTTCATTTGAAACAGCAGCTTAGAAAAATCAACAAATGCCCAAAATTGCCAAAAAAAAGAAGATCTGACACAAAAGTAAATTTCCTGATGAAAACCACAGTGAGTAAAGAATTGTTGGACTCCCAGTCTGGTCAAAAGGACATTAAGTACCTGCACAGGTACATGAGGTTCATTTTACATAGCAGTGGATATCACTTTCTCTACATTAATTTGAGGTCAAAACTGCTCAAGAGAAATGTTTTCTTCTGCCCAGTCCCTTTGAGACACTTTGTCTCTGGTAATCTTGCAAAAAGACTCAGTGGAAAGTTGCTGTGGTCACTCTTATTGCACACAAAAGAAGCTGATTGAACTTTTTACCTTTTGGTAATGCTTTTGATCTGTAGCCCACGTGAGCTCATTAAGAGCATATTATTTACCTCAAACTTCAGATACTTGACCATTTCTCACAGTAGCCCCAGGCTGGGTGCAGTGCAATATTGTTCATGTTGGTTTCCTGGCATGGTAACATGTCATAAAGTATCTGCTGGGATATGACTGAAGAGGTAGGCTGGGGGTTGGAAGATGGAATAAAGAGGCTCAGACACTTAAGAAAGATTGCAAGGAGAGGTCAATGCCCGTCAGATGGTAGGATACTGAATCCCAATTACCCAGGAATGCTCAGTGTGGGCTGCCTGATGCAGACTGCAATAAATCTTATGGCAGGAATTAGGAACACCTGGTTTCAGATGAGAACGTTTTTCTTAGGTCCATCTAAATCAATCCTCTTTCTTCCCCTTGCCTGCACTGATCTCTATCTAATGGGGGGAGGAAGGGGAAGAACAACAGGCAGGTGACCTTATTATGGGTCTTGTCAGCCTCACTAATGCAAAACAGGTAACAGGCAGAAGAGACAAAAAGGAGAAGGTTTAACCACTGCAATAGCTCCTGTCATTTGCCTTAAGATTTGAGAGGAGTTTGGCACATGTCACAACACTGGATTTTTTCCAGCCCACACTCAGATGTCAGATGAGCTTGATGGTCATGAGTCCATCCATTAAAAGCTTTTAACATTGCTGACCTCCTGGATAGTTTGGGTTCATTGTTCTACCTGGAGAAGAAGCAGAGAGGTAAACACAGCTGAGCCACTGTCAGCTCTACTTATCTAAATCAAAATAGTGATTTCATGGAGCTGAGTCTGGCCACACTCACCATAGTTCTACCTTGCTTTTAAAAGACAAAATGATAGCTCCCAAATTATTGGGGGTTTTTTAATAAGGCCGTGAGCATTACAACTGACTGTTTATAGATTTGTATCTTTTAGCTTTGCTGTCTCCAAAGGTATAAGCTCTGATTTAAGTCTTTTGCCTGGACTGGAATATCAGTAGGATCTTTCTCCTCCAACCTGCCATCACAAAAGTTACTTAATCTCTCAGAGATCTCTACTGTCCAGTGCAATTCTGCTGATACTGGTCAATAGACTAAAAAATTACCAAGGAAGGAGAGATATACACACTTGCACATGAAGAGATAGAAAATAATTATTCCATGACTTTGTTCCTTGGCAAGTAACCTGAAGATCAGTCATTGGCAGCTAGGGTTGTGGTTCAGTGTGTTGTCCATTTTTTCTTTCTAAGTTTTCTTTTATCCCTCTTCTTTTACTTTTTTTTTAATTTACCAAATAATCTTTTCCTTTCCCTCAAGATGGGGTTTTCCCTTTTGAAGAACTACCATGAGGTCCCCTTAGAGAACCTGTAACAGGTAAACATATTATCCAGTTACAGAGAATGTATTCATGGCCTCATGGTGGTCTGTAGGTATGAAACAGACATCTAGTTCTGACCCTGAAACAGACATCTAGTTCTGACCCTGGCAAACACATCCATAACTTTCCAAGATGAGAAAGGTCAGTTTAAGGCTTTAAGCAAGAAAAGAAATTGAATAAATTCTTCACATGTGCACTCAATGGTGGATTTGAGCTTGCTGGCTTCCCCATTGCATCTTGTGAGTATCTGCTGTATTCCCAAGAGCTCCAGGCAGAGCACCCACTTCATGTGGAGCCACCCACAGCACTGGCTGTGTATAATGAAAGCACTGGAGACTCTGCCACGTGGGATCATTTCAGTAATGGTTCTCACTGGGCTACCTCACTGATAATCTCTGCCTGGTATATACAGCAGCACCACAACTCAGTGCACTCAAAGCTACAGGAGCCACTGAAAAACTTCACAGTAAATTAAGTACAATTAGCAGAGCAAACATCACTACTGCTAGCCTCATAGTCTTGTAATTATTCTGACAGCACTTATTATTTGGGCCATTTCTCAAACCAGTGGTCTTTGTAAATGAATATCATTACAATTAAGTCCTTTTTCAAACAGAGTATCCCACGGTACAGTGAAGATTTGGGGAAGAAGGGGTTAGATCTTCTAATTCAAATAAACATTGCAGTCCCACTCATCAGACTCTGTCAGGTGAACGCCAGAAGTACAGCTACAAAAAGAACCCCTGGCCCAGTTTTTCCTAACGAAATCAATGTTTAGATGCTGAATTTTTGAGTTGTATCCAGATGGCACTGTGACACAGACTGCAGGAGAAAATCTGGCTAGTGGTGTCAAAGGGCATGCATCAGACTGCCCGTGTCCAGCAGCAGATCCCTCAAATATGCTGGTCCTCAGTGGGTCTGTGAAACTCAGTGTCATTATGGGATGAGGTAACTGAAGTGCACAACCTTTCAAACACAGCTCAAGGCAGATTTTCTCAGTGCTGGGCAGCCCCTGCTCACTGCCCACTGCTGCCTGTGAAAGCACTCTGCACTTAGCCTTAGGCTTCCATTTAACATCACTCACCTGAAGAGTTTGCTGGAATAGGAGCCAGACTGGCTAGGCTGAGTACTGGGGTTTTATGTCTGAAGTGCATTGGCAGAATCCCAGGGACACAACGCATTCTTAGGACTCTCACAACAGTTATCTTGAGAACAGATGTGGGGTAGGCACATTGTCAGCATCTCAAATTCCTTCTGAAGCCAAAGGGGTCTGTCCATCTTTGCAGCCTCTGGGAACTGCTGTTTTACTGCCCAAATATAGATAGAAGTGACTGACTTCAAGCAGCAGGGGTCAAAAAACTGTGGCTAGACTAGCTAACAGTACAGTTATTTGAAAAAGGATCATCACCTTTCCTACTTTATACTGACTTACCTCCCACTGACTGACGAAACGGTGGCAATTTGTTTCATTTCCAATGACCCCGAGAATTAGGGTGAACTGAGGACTCATCTGTTGAAAGCATCAAAATACCTAAGTGTAAAGTGACTGGAAGTGACAAGCTCTCATCTCAGAAATAAACTCCAATAACAAAATATTCACATTTGTGATAATCCTCTCTGCATAGCAGAGGCCAAGCATGGATAAGTGCCTGCAGAGATAAGGGGTAAACGGCCAAAGAAACCCGGCAAGAAAAGATATCAAATTATAACCTTCATAGTTAAAGTATGTGGTTTTGAATTCTTAGTTCACAATATACTGCTACTAAAGGTTTTCTACATACTTAAAGACCAGAGGCACACAGGATTTTAGACAAGGGAATGCCAGACACATTTCTCAGAGAGGAGGGGCCACTAGGTGGCACAAAAGTTGCCTAATTTAAGCAAGTTGTCTGATTTTGAGATTGCAAAAAGTCACTTCACGGGGTGAACTGCAGCTTCATAAATACAATATTTTGATGCAATCAGCAAGAGAAATACACTGATGTTTAGAAACCTGGGATTCTTAAGGTCCATCCTGTACATTGTACAATAAGCGTAGTTCTGTTACTCGTCTACTCCCTCCAAAACAAACCTAACCAAAGCTGCTTTGTTTTTCAAAATAAAAATTGACTCAATCTCATGAAAAGCAATACTGCAAAATAAGAAGAAAAAATAAAACCAAGGCAATGTTTCTTGTATTACAAACCAAAAATGCATAACAAGAAAGCGTTGATGGATTCATTTTACTAAAACATGGTAGTAAATACGATGTGTTAAAAAAAAATATATTTTGCATTGCTGTGTAGTACAGTCTACAGAAAGCATCAGTGGCAAGACACCCTGACCCCAAGGATGTAGGATTATTTTTGAAAGAGGTGGGAATGACATCAGGAAAAAAGATAGGAAGAAGAAAAATATATGTCATGTGAGAAGTTGTAGCAGTGAGAATTTACAACTGGAGAGGCAAACAGCTATTGTAGAATCCATCTTTACCCACGAAATTTCAGAGACACTTAAATATCACCCTCATTAACAAAACAGAAACAACTGAAGACCAAACACTTTGGCCTCAGAGGACGTGCAATGAAGATCCCTGAATTCATCTGACCCCCTGGCCATACAGAATGTTGCACCTTTTGCTGCTTGGGCTACCAACTGTCTGAGCAATGCCTTATACACTACATGAACATCCACAGAGTCATTCTGGTCAAGGAGAGTCAACTTGCAATCTGAAATCAGTTTTAATGAGAAGGCTTTGATGGGCATTATGTCAGCTTCTTTCAACCTTGGGTTTTTGATTGACTGCTGAGGACTGTCCTTTAGATGATAACAAGGATGCTGTCAGTCCTGCACAGATAGCTTGCACCAGGCTTGAATGCAAAAGCAAGTAGTGAGTATATCATACATGCTCTTTCTACATCAGAATGAATTTCCGCTTGAATTAATTTTACTGTAGGTAGCATTTAAAAACCAATTATGGATGACACCTTAAAAAGTAGTTGCTTTTCCTGAGGTAAACTATGGGCCTGGTCACAGAAGTGTAGCTCTGGAGAGGAGAGGAGAGGAGAGGAGAGGAGAGGAGAGGAGAGATAGAAGCTGTTGGAAAAACTCTTTTTGACTTGCAGCCCTGCTACTGGAAATATGAAAAAGCAAGATGTATCTCTAAGAAGAAATTAATGAAATTCAGTTTTCTGCTGGTTCACTTTCTACTTTCTCATAAGTAGTGATATCTGCTTAACACCTCTGTACTTCAGATGTCAGAGCAAAGCAGTTAAAAATCCCCAGAGAGAGAAATAAAAAAAGAGGAAAACCTTTGTCACTGACAGCTTTTTCAGAGCAAATGGAGTATTGTATTGAATATTCAGAGTCCTAGAAACATAATAATATGTTGGAAAAGAACTATTGTTTTTATAAAAGGACTCATATGAATAAGATTTTGAATTCTACAGTAGCTCATCTAAGTACAAAATGGCTACATTCCCCGAGCTATATCCTTAAATGAAGATATGACTAAGGCATGCAATAAGCTGGCAATTTTTACTCTGGAATGTTCAAAAATACATGGATTCTCTCTATACTTTTGTTCATGACATAAAGAGTTATCACATGATCAGGCTGAAAATACAATTTTTCTGCTGGGAAAAATTATCTGTGGTTCCCACAAGATTGCAGTCGATATTAGCATTCCACTTTTAAGCAGTTTGTAAAGGTTAATAAATAATTAATGGCTGTTATAAGCACATTTCAGATATGATCAGTATATGCAATAGATGCATATCAGTATGTGCAATTGTAATTGGCTACGTGGTATTGGGCTGGTGTAGGCCATTTATTAAAACAGCTGCAAATAATTTAGTAACCCTTTCTACACTTCTTACATCTGGAAGAATAACATGAAGTGTGACCAAAAAAGGAAAAAAATTCTTCCACTTCCTCAGCAGTACAAGTTAATTTCACTTTGGGTTGGTCCTAACTAATCATTCAGCTTTAACATTGCTACTTAACTCTAGAATCCAATAAATGAGATAATAATCTGTAAGATTTAAAACCTTTAATGTGCGAGAGGAACAAACCCTTGAAACAGCAGGACAGACTATCATTTGATAAAAAATCTTGAGGAATTAAACTCGCATATTGTAAATGCAGACAGATGTAAGAAAGATTTGTGGTACAACATACCTTGTTATTTTTCTTCTGTATCACTCACTGGGAAACTGGAACATACAGGAATTTTGGGGGCTGCTGAGGATGATATAGAATCAGGTACATAATTTTCTGCCCATTTTTGATAGGATCAAACCTGAGGTGGTTTTTTGGTTTGGGTTTTTTTTAAGAAAATACATTCTGAACAAAGACTCTAAGTATGAAGTAGCAAATAGAAGGGGATATACCTGTCTGTACCAGGTGAAATTATCACTTCTGTTTTAACCAAGCTAAGAGTGGATAAAGTCTTTCTATACTTGAACTGGCTTTTGACTTCACTGTGCTCTACCTAGGGACCCTGAGAGACCAGCTGACAAATGTAGTTACTGGAGTGTGCAACTCTGCTGCCTCTTGCCACACGTGCCACCCCTCTGCCAGAAGCTCCTGCCCTGTGTCTGTGGCCACAGAACAGAACGTGTAAGGCTCTGCATCATCACCACCCTTCACTGGTCCCTGGTTAACCCCGAGGTACGGGTGCACATCATTCCCTTGGCTGTGCGACAGGGTGGCTACCTAGGGCATAACGTGGAAGGGGGAAGCACTAACATTTTGGGACAAACTCTTTTTATTCATCTCCCTCAGAAAATGAGGAACTTTCTAATATCATATCCCCCATATTTTCCTTTTTAACCTAATACTCTACCTTTAGACTGTCATGGTATTTACGATCTTAGTCCCACAAAGAGCTGTAAGCTGAAAGCAATACCTAATTCCTTCTCAATTAAATCCTTCCTGGAAGATGAGGAGCTCTGCTCAACGTATTTCTGCGAAAGAGACTTCCCAAGTACTTTTGCCCAAACCTTAGTCAAAGTGGATTTATTGATCTCAGAAACATGTATTCATTTAATGACTAACAGAAGCAACAGCAGTAGCTTCAGTAGCAGCAACAGTAGCAACAGCAGCAACAGCAGCATAGCAGTAGTAAAATAAATATACCTTGACTACACCTCAAGGTTAAATTTCTGGGTTTTGAGAAAATATTTAAAACTGGTTGGTTGAACAGTAACCAGGAAGATGGCAAAAATGAAGGGGGAAAATGAAATAGCCACTCAAAATACACCACTTATTTTAGCTTAGAGAAGGATCCAAATTCAAGTCTGAAATGTGTTGTCTGCTTACTTCATTTTGCCAAATTATTACCCACCAGTACTTGGAAATTTGTCTCACTGCACCTTAGGGGCTCATTAAGATTTGTTTTTGATCAATATAGCCCATTTTGCTTTACTTGCAAATTCTCCAGTCTGTGTTGCTGGAAACCTCAAGTCCCAGCACTTCCCTAGGGATTTCTGAGATCCCATAACACTCCCTATCTCTGCAATGAGGAGTAAGGGGTAAACTCTGGCCCCTGAAGCCAACGACCAAAGTGATATTAGTGCAGTGAATTCAGATTTGAGTTCCACACTGTATCTTTCAGATTCTTATCTCTATTTCTTCCGAATTCCCCAGATTTATTGCACTTGCCAAAGATTCTGTGTTAATCAACTAATCAGTGCACAGCATTTTCTTTTTAACATTTAAAGATTTCTTTTTACTTAATCATTCACTATGTTAAGGAGCTAAAAAAGAATATGTTGAGGGGTTTGCCCTTGATTAAAACATAAAATATGTCAATAAATGTTTTTATTGGTTATAATACCTTTACTTTCTAAGGAAGATAACAGAATGTTGGTTAACTGCTCATGAAATATTAATTTTTTTTAAAATATGTGATAGGCTGTTATTTCTGTTGTGTCTGCTTGTTTTTTATGTCTTCTTGTCTTCCTTTAAAAATTTGAGCTTTTCTAGTTTGTTTCTTACTACTTAATATGATATTATCCAGGTCAGTGTGGAGAAGCAGCAGATTTTGAACTGATGTTAGCACTTGCTTTACTTGCTTGCCAATACTTATTTGTTGCATGAATTTTATAAGCAGAATGAAAAATAAAAAATAACTTTCATCACTGATTTCAGAAAAATCTTTAAAGTATCTAATCTATATTTATATATATTTGTATATATATTTTTATATACACTATATCTACTTTATATCTGATGTAAAGTATCTGAAACTTACATGTACATGAGCTTAGTGCTTATAAGGATGAACTGAAGCATGTTCTAAAATACTTTACTGAACTGGGAGGATGACCCACACTTCATTTTGAAAATCTGTTACTGCTATATTGAAATTTTTATTATCAAGGTCCATCTAAAACTTCACAGCAAGTTCAACATTTTGAGAAAACCTTAGTGCTCTGAGGTGTTTATTGTACATTAACAGCACATTATAATATTTATAAAATAAAAAAACCCTTATTTTTCAGGTGTGATTTAGAGGCTCTTTATTTCTGACTCCGCTATGCTACATAGTTGGGTATTTTATATGCCTACTTCTCATTTAATAAAAAAAAATCCTATTACTGTAAAATTCCATTACTCTCATGCCTCCCTATGTAGTACAATGTTAAGTACACTACAATACTGAGTCCCAGATGGAATACAATGCTGTAATTCAATTGAGGGATCCTGCTAATGTCCCACACAGAAGAATATTGCTTAAGGGTTTGGGTATGGTAGCAAACCTCTCAGCCTGGAGACTAAATTACAACCTGACTATTCAATCTGGGCCTTTGTGCTGTTGTTTGTAGTGTACAGGACCCTGATTATTTGTAGTACATCTGTAAAACTATTATTACAATAAAAAAAGAGAAAGAGAGAGCACTGTAAATTAAAGTTTGTCCACAAGAATTATGCTATTATAGGACAGCTGGGGTTACAATGAGCAGAGAACAGAAAAAGAGGGTTTACAAAATGTGTTAAAGATGACATGGAAGGTCTGCTGAATAAGGACTCAATCCAGCCATCCCCACTTCTGTTAGACAGGATCTCTGGTTTGACTTCTCAAAGACAAATTACATACTGTGGGTAGGTTTTAATCTTGGTTTAGCTGAGGAGGAAGTCATGAGTATTATAATTTCCTCTCTCTAGATGTTTAATATCACATTTGACAGTGAAGCCACCTGCCAAACTTCCGGCTGACTCTTGTAGCACCCAAAATCTTCAGTCCCAAAGTTTTCAGCAGTAAAGCTTACTCACCGCTAACAGATGACCAGAAGTGCTTCCTTCATGACAGAGCTGCACAGCTCATATTAAAAGCCTTTTCTGCAGCTCCAGTTGCTTTTGTTCCTGTTGCTCTGCTTTTAGTGGAATATTGAAACACCAGAGGAGCCAGGCACAGAAAAAGTAACCATAGCTCTATAGCTCAGCAATTACATCGCTCAGACCAAGGTCTACTTTAAACTGGAGAAATTTAAATTGGAAAAACAAAAAAGTGAGTAGCACAGTTTCATAGCATTTTAACAGCTCTGTGGCAGTTTGCCAAAACCCTCTACCATGTCTCAAAGAGTGATTGGCTGAACACAGGAGTTGGTTTTAAAACCATGCCAATCTGTAAAGGCTTCAGTGCAGAATACACCCTCACTAGATCAATACATCTGAGATATGCGGACACCAAGGAAAAAATGTAATTGGTTAAATAAATGGCCTTCACTGTCACAACAGAGGGGAATGAGAGCTGAAAGGAGGCTTGTTATGGTGCACCCCCCTGAGCCAAGGTGCGCTGAATGTGCTGGACTGCTGGGTCACTGGGGTGTCACAAAGTTGTGGATTACTGAGTACCTCTCTCATGTGTCCCTTGTTGTCAAGCAATCTGTACCTTCATAGAATTACCAATAAAACAGTCGTAGCAGCAGATTAGGTTTAAAAATCTACCTAATGTAGCGTGAAATTTAGAGTGTATGCTCCAGCGATCAGAGCTGCAGTGTTGACCCATTATGCTCTGCAGTCACATTCTTCCATTTTCACCCTTTGAAGCCACAAAGGGAGGGGGAACAAATAACACACACACTTGCAACCATTTTCTCTTGTGATTTTTTGGTTGAGTTTTTAGGTTTTTTTGGTTTTGTTTTTTTTTGTAAGTAGGGTTGTAGCTTGTACTGCACGTGAGGGTTTGCTTAGAGCTCTGCTTAACTTTGCCTAATAGAATACATCATGGTTGTTTGTTGTGCTTTGCAGAAAAGCAGCCTCGGATTTTCAGACTCATGGAAAGGAAGCGCCTTCTTAACTTTTCAGCCTCTAGATTTAGCGAAATTGGGCTGTCATCCCATGTGAATTAAGAATAGTCAAAGCCTTATCCTTTAGCATTCTGTGAATTGTACATTACTGAACGTAAGGGAGGGAAAAGGCAACACAGCAGCTACAGCTTGTGTTGGAAGTCAGAAATCTGCAGCTGTCTTAAAAAGGATGTATGTAAGATATTCTGCCCTGCACTAGCAATTATGTTGCATTATTGTTTTTTTACACATTCTTCCCCTTCTCTGGGTTGATAAGAAATAATTAACACATACCCAGTAGTCAAAAAAGTTCAACGAGACTTTTTACACATGTGAACTCTATATTTAATGTCTGGTCAGATATACCTAGTGATATTTGCAGCTGTTTAACTTTGCATTTCTGGGCCAAGACTGAGTTGTTGTTCCAAGGAGACCTGCAGCAGGTCTTAGCTGCAGCAATTTTAGGTGAACAGGAGAAGAGATCAGTTTATGTCCATATTAAAAAAAGGACTATATATATCATCATATTTGCAAAATCTGAAGCTACATCCTAATCTGATTCACTGAGACTTGGATCTTGTAATATAATAGAGTCTGATTTGGATTGGACTGTGGCAAAATTAGATTCCTGACTTCCATTCTGACAGATCTTGTCAAAGAGTTTTTGAAGAGTTCTGTCCTACTGTGTCAAGTCATGTTGCAATGTCCTGGAAGTATTCCCAGTGTGCAAATTGAGCACTGGTTTCCCCATAGCACTTATAGAAATTGAATTGCTATCACAGTTTTGATGAGAAAAGACCAAAGATGCGCAAGTGTAACTAAAGAAATTTCACTTGCATGGTGAAGCAAAGAATTTTAAAGGAGGAAGTGGTCTTCAGACTTTGCCTGGTAGACTAGGATTTTCTTTTTTTTTTTTGGTTATATATTCTCAAGAAAATAGAAACCTTCTCTATCCTATGCTTTTTTTCAAAAACACAGACTGTAAGCATACATCTTGCAAAGCTCTTACTCTTATACATAGATATCTTGAAAAATCAAGTATATTCCTTTCATGTTAGTGTAGAACACAGCTAATTGTGTTATTTGAGATCTGCTACTTTGTATTGAAGCCTTCACGAAACACCAAATAGTTCTAGTTGTTGAATGTTTTATTCCCAATCACAGAAATTATAGGCAATGTTGCAAAACAAGGGGCTTATTAGCATTTAACTATCATATTTATTTATATTTATATACATATATGTATATCACATAGTCTGATGAAAGGAAGAAATGCCCTTTTTAAACTTTCCAGGGGATTTTAAGAAATCCAGAACTATGCATATACACAATTCAACTGCTGCTGAGCTATTATATTTCCTACATTTCATAGCCTTCTCTCAGCATGTAACTATTTTCTACCGTACCTTTAACTGTGAGAATACCATCAGAGGACAGCGACCTCATTTTCCAGATTCCACAGCCATCTGTGAAACAGCTCCTGGGGTACAGAGCTGTAACCACAACCAGAACCCGGCCTTGTCTGCTGAAGTGTGGGAGGCACTCAAATGTACATGCATGGCAGTACCTGTGCACAGACTTTGTGATATTAGGATGGGGAAGAGTTAGAGGAACCATAACACTTCCAGTTGAACCCCCTGCTATGACAGGTAGGCTGTGGATCGAGGGATGCTGAAATGACCACACAGCTGGGCAGCCCTTCTTTTCACACCAGAGCGGCTGTTAGCCACTAATGGACCTGACAGCATTTGCAGTGTCTAATGCTTTTCTTTCTACCCCTCAAATTATTAGAAGGACAATCTTGGCAGTCAATGCAAAGAGATTTCCAGCCCTTTTGATTCAGGAACTAAAAGATTAAAAAAAAAAAAAAAAAAAAAAAAAAAAAAAAAAAAAAAAAAAAAAAAAACCAAAAAAAAAAAAAAACCAAAAAACAACAACAAAAAAAAGGGGTTTTGAATCTCATTATTTTTAAGACAATTTGATGATTCTGTGGAGCTTGGTTCTTGATTCTCCAGTGCTTGGGTGTGTGTCTTCTTATTAAACACTGCCAGTAAATCACACAATAGAAGCTGGTTGCACCCCTGTTGGGAAACTGCATTTTCCCCAGCGCAACAAGCTCAGGGCACTGTGGGGCCTGGTATATCAGCCAAAAGATTTCTGCATTACAGTATCAGGTTATCATAACCTATCTCCCCCTCCTTCCTACCCCCAGAACTCATCTATATGCTAATTTAACATGACTAATGCCGCCCCACAATATAATGGTTCTGATGTTTTCAGGGAAGGAAAGAGAGTGGAAAGAAACTGACGCTCCTGTTTGATTAGTGAAGTGTCTTCTAACAAAAATCCCAGATTTTCTGATGATGAGGTCTGATTGCATCAACACCCTGGATACCTCTGGTTCAGCACTTAACCAAGTTTGCAGTTAGGTTTGATTTTGCATTCCTGTGAGTTAAGTATCAGTGAATTAATCAAATGTAAAATACAATTTTCTCACCTGCTTTTGTGTAAATGACTAATCAAGACCAACTGTTTGTTTAAAGGGAAAGACATTGTCATTCATTGTCAGGCACTAGAAACTACCGTAGCTGCCTCTGACAGAGCTCCCTACTGAGTTACAAGATACCTGAGCTAACAGGGATTTGGCTCCTGGGCCTTTCTGGCTGAGTCATACAGCCTGGGGAGCTTTCAGTTTCTCCACAAACACGTGCATTGATAGTCCCTCTGCCCCTTTCCCCCTTCCTCCCTCACACTCACTGTAACACTATTAAGATATCAAATGCAGCAATTACAACAAGAAAACCCTAATTAGGCAGCAGCAGCTTCTGTAATAAAGGAATCAAGGAAATCTGAAGAAAGAGCTAAGAGGAGAGACAACAGAGGCTTTCAAATCACAGGCTTCTTGTTCTTAAAGGACTACTCAATGCAGATAGTCCTCCACGAGTTTCACTTCACTAGCTTTCTCTGCACTTTTCTAGGACAAACGGTGTAATACCAACATAGAGTCCTGTGGCCATAATCAAATAATAATTGGCCTCGGAGATCACTTATGACAATCAGGGAAGTAATAAGGTTTCTGAATAATTATGAATAATTAGGCACATTTATGAATAATTACACTGTTAATAACTATCTAACACATCCAGTTTTTAAACTGTAATTCAGTCATTATTGATTGGTTAGCCATCTTCTTCACTGCTGTTTCCCTACTCATTAACATCCTGATTCAGCCAGGAGCCCTGCATTTATTCTTTCGGCATGTCAGAAAAGAGGAGTTTTATTGCTGTAACTTCTGAATCCCAAGAATGAGGAAAACCTGTTTAACAGAGCCATATTTCACTGACAATAGAGGAGAGACATTTATGGAAAGAAAATATTCTGGCACTTTCTAAATATGGTGTTAAGACAGCGCAAAGATACTATGATGATGAGGAATGGGGAAAACAGTTCCACTGTGGCATGTCTGGAGCTTCTGACCATTTAACTTCCTGTGTTTGGACTGTGAAGTTTTTGAGGTGTGGAGCATCTTGTGTGAAATAGAGTTAGTAGACATAACTCAAGAGGCCCCCAGCAGAAATGGTGTTTCTTCAAGACAGAAAGGCCTGGGGCATTCAATTTCTGCGCTGGGAAGAAAAGGTCCACGGAGCAAGGCTGAGTCACTGCTGCAGTCCCAGCCAGGACTTCAAGCACAGAGGAAGCCCTGCCTGCTACTCTGAAGAGAGACAACATGCACCTGTCCCCCAGTAATGCCACCACCTCCATCAGCACTTCTCTGTGCTCTGCCAGCTCTCCCATGGCTCAGCTGGAGACAGCTGGATTGCCAAGACCCCTGGCCTTGCCCAGTAACAACTACTGCAAGGGTGCACCTGCTCCTGATGTTCCCCCAGCCTCCTCACACATTTGTTATGCCTGTGTCTAAAGCTGGCCCTGGTTACATAAATTAGGTAGATAAATGAATGCCAGAGTTGCTGGCAAAGACAACAATTAAAGGCAATACTATGTACATCATGCAGAACACCTCTGTGTTCAGGGACATTTTATCAGTTTTACACCAATAAGATAAAATGAAGCCACCCAGAAAAGTAAATTCCTTTAAAGAAGGAATATTTTCTGAGTTGTTATTACTCCTTACATTTTCTTTACACTGCACATTTCACCCTGAAGAGATGAGTCTGACATGGAAGAAATGCAAGTCATGGTCTTGTATGATTTCGATACATCGGACACAGGCTACCTGGTTTTGGAAAAGCATTCAGGAGAGTAAAAGATACAGATCAGGTGCCTAGAACTGTAAGTCCCAGTTTGAAAATAAATAAATACTGCAGAATGGGCATTTTGCATTAGGTAAAAACCAAAACAAACCAACATTTGTCAATTCCTTTTATTTCTAGGACATAAGTAGTATTTGAATAGTTTTTGAAGAAATGTCTTTACTTATTTTGTATTTACCACTCCTGACAGGTAAAAAAGGATAGCAAATTACATGGTGAACATAAAGATGAGTTCTTAAATCACTCCAAGTATTGCTTTAAAGAGTATTGACAAAAAATAGGTGCCATTGATAAGTACTCTACCTGTATGATTTTACATTTCTCTCCATTCCCCTGGGAAGAAAGCTGATTCATTTTCCCTTTGGAAGAATTTATTTTCTACTTTTTCTCAATAGATTTGTAATTCGTTTCTGTGCTATAGTGAACTGCAATTATACTTCAGAAAAAGAAAAAGACAAACAATTGAAACCATCAGTTGCTAAGGTTGTGGCTCAAACCCTGTTTCATCTGCAAGGGTCAAAACAGCCACAATAAACTATGTTATCTCTTTCATAATCTTCAAGCATAGTCTTACTAATCTGCTCCTGAAGGCTCAGAAAGGAGAATAAAATAGACCAAATGACACAACAAGAAAAGTGAGAGAGTGAATGTGGAATGCTTGTGAAAAGCAGGAAAAGGTCCAAACATATAATTCTGAGAAGGAACCATATAAGACTTTCTGTTCTTCTTTGGTGCTGATGTGCTAAGATATGGCATGGAAAATGGCTAAGGAAAACTGCCCTCTTCTCATTTTCAGGCAGACAGAAATGACAAAACCCTATCAAAGATCTAAAAAAATCTGTTATTTTCTTTCCATACACTGTCTCATTAAACAGTAGAACTGATTACCATCAGGTGTTGTGGAGACTAACATGTTAGATGGATTCAAAAAAGATGGGAGAAGTTCATTGGGACTTTTCCAAAAGATTGGGAAGGGTCCATTAGTGACCAGCTATGTCCTCTAGCTCTCATGCTTTAAACTGGAGTAGATTACAAATATCCCAGGTTTTATATAGGTCCAGGAAAAAACAAACAAACAAACAAACAAAACCAAATCAAACACATTTAGTTTTCTGTAGAGGTAGGTATAGATTTTAGCTATTATTTCAGTACCAGAAGTCCGTCTTTCATTTCTTTCCCTATAGTTGTGAACAAACAGCTTGGAAATTCCCTCATAGAACATTTGCCTCTACCAGCTGGTGCAGCAGATATATTCAAGGCCAGAATTCCTTGTTTTCAGGAAAGGCAACCACTGCTGCTGTGTTTCCTATGAAGACCACATGCAATCTCTCTGTGAAGTGTTTCCCTGATTATGTCAGACCCACCATCTAGGTGCATGGCCAAGTTCTTCATGTTTAGGGGAAGGGAGAAGGGTGCACTGAAAGAAAAATAAAGCTTTTGCTAGGACTAGTTATATGTTTATTGGTATGATTTCAAGTGTCAGGAACCCTGAGTTTTCTTTCTGGTATTTGTCACTCCGATTGAATTTTGAGTGTGGCAAATATTAGTGCCTGAGTAAATCATCAAAGCCCAGCATGGACTCACTGGGAAAAAATAAGTAGATGAATGGTTATTCGTTTCCATCTTGCATTTTTTGGTTCTGTTTCAAAAGGATTGCTTTCTATTGTGTGTTGGATTTGTCATCTACATGAGAATTTTTTCTTTTAATTTGTCACAACTCTGGCTTGTCAGTGTATGGATCTCATTTTTCTAGAGTGCTAACTAGGGCAACCCACAGTAGTACATATAACATTTGAGGAAATGATGCATCAGCTTGCTTTTTCCCAGATCTAGCACACATTGGCAACCACCATTACAGTGAGCTCTGAAGCACCCCTAAAAACATTCCTTTTCCTGAGCATGACCATCTTTAGGGTCTGTCACACCAGCATCAGACTCTGCAAGGATTTCTATATAATCCTGCTTTCATGTCATAGAGAAATACCATGTTGCAGCTGGTGTCTGTACCAGGGAGGCAGAGAAATGTGAGAGACCAATCTTCTTTTGAAGTGAAAAAGTCACCTTGCTCACGGCCACCTGGGGACCCCGCACTCTCTCGCCTCTCCCCAGTTGTGCACGACACTGTGCCCCAGGCCATGCTAACTTCCCCCTGCCCCCTCCCCAGCCCACCCTTTCATCTTCAATTTGTTCATCCCTACTCCATGGATGTCATCGAAAGCAAGGGCCAATTAGCTGGATGTAGTCAGGACACTGTGATTTGGATCCTGTTTTTCTGAAAAATAGATCCAAAAGGGTACATTCAAAGTGGGTCCTGACTGCAAACATCAGTGGTGTTGAAATGCTGGCAACCTGGGGCAATGGGAGGCAGAGCAGAAAGAGGAAACTTGGGGGGAACCCAAGGCCTCAGGTTAGCTATGTGGGACACAGATTTGAGACCACAATAGCTTCCAGTGGGTTCTTTGGATTCCATTAAACGTCATTAATGTTTTCAGGGAAGCATAAAATCCACACTCATGCTTCCTCTGTTCACCCTCCCCCATCCCTGTCCCTACTGCATCACAAAGGGGACTTTCTTTTGTTATATTTGGATAATTATTCTGCTGTCTTCCCTCCTGCTACCCACTAAACATCCGTGATTGATGAAGGGAACACATTGAGAATTTGAGATGAAAAAGTGAAGAGAGAGCAAAGCTGGGCAAATGAGCCAGTGGGTTGAAGCACTTGGGACATTAGAGGGTGTCAAGGATGGCAAATGACTTCATTGAAGTAATGATGATAAACATTTTATCCCTGTGCATATATGTGCATTACACCTAACGATCTCAAGCATAAGTAAGTGAAGAAAGGCACTAAATAAATCATACAAACAGGCCCTAAATGGGAATCCCTAAGGAATAGGATCTGAATTGTAAATGCGTGCCTGAATTTCACACATCAAATTACAATAAGAAGATTGATATTTTAAACAGCTCTGTACTTAAAGGGTACTGTATCTAGTCCTGAGGACTTTTCTTTTGCTTATTTTTTTTTCCAGTTAAACTGTATATATGTGTGTATATATATACATATACCCATACACATATGTGAGTGTGTAAATTCACTAAATTAGGTACTTTACATACCAGTGGATTGCTCTGGGTTTCATTAGCATCTCAGAGACTGGCTAAAAAGTGTTTTCTGCCTGAGAGAGATTTTTTGAAAGACATAAATGCTCAGGGACAAACTCTCTTCTGTTACACCAAAGAAAATCTCAGAGAAATTCATTGCTTTAAATGACCTTACTCTAGACTTCGTCTGATGGAACTGGAAATACAGTCTGACACAGTAATGCTTCTTTAAACTTTGCCCCTCCCTCCCTCAAATTGTGGAGCCAAATTCTTAGCTGGTGTCAACTGGCAAAGCTTCTTGAGCTGTCAGCAGAGCGTGCTTGTTGGCATGAGCTGATTTGGTCCAGTAGCTGCACAAATGGGCTTGGGTATTAAAGGAAACAGGTTTTATGCAGAACAAATTATACTAGAAATGTCATCCCATTCCCTTCCAGTCTCAGACATCCTAAAATCATCAAAGTACAACTGAAGTACTGTAAATACACAATTGTAAATTTAATTAGGTATGGAAAACCTTCCAGGCTTGAAGAAATGCAAATGTCTAGTAAGAGGTAGCAACACTATGTCCTCACAGACAGCTCTGACCCCCACTACACTCTTCAGTGGCAACATGTGGGAAGATAACCATGAAGATTTAAAACCTGTGGGATTTCAGCTGTTCTACAGGTTTTCTCATTAGTAGAAAAAGTTTTTCATCTGGCCAGTGAAAGGATTCTGCCCACAGATATCAAAGTCATCCTAGGATCTCTACGTCTTCCTTCCCAGCAGTTGCAGGAAGTTGAAGGATCAGGGTCTGCATGAAAGCTGAAGGTCCTTCCCCACTACGTTCTGCCTTGACAGGCGAGAGTGCTCTCGGTGCAGCCTTCTAGAGATGGTGCATCTGAGCTTCCCATTCAGCATTTTCAGAGCAGAAAGAAGTAGTGAATGAACCTTTTAAGGATCAACTCTCCTGACTTTTTCCCCAGAGGATTGTCAGCCCTGCACACAGACTTTCTTTTCTGGGTCCTGATCTTAACTTGGAAATTACATACAGCATTTCATTGCAATATGCATTGATTCATTGTGCTGCTGATAGGGGTGTGCACTCCCACATGCTTGCCTATATGTACATTATACCTGCACACCCAGTTACATATCTGTGTGTTTGTGTTCACATATACACTTACAGTTATTTTGCATTTGGGAAATATTTGTGCAGCATATAAATGCATTTTTCACTTAAACAAATACTTTCTGCTACAGATGCCTATAAAAAAAAATCCATGTATTAATTTGTAAGCAATTTCCATGTGCTTGGTGATGTAGAAAGCATAGTAAGAGGTGATGGAGCAGTTTTACTCTACATAAGGCTACATATCTATAGGCTAGATCCAGACCCCACCGAAGTCCGTCTGTGAAACCAATTCCCATCTTCACCCAGAACAGAACAAGCTTTGAATACTGGGGATTAAGTGCTATTTTAACTTTTTTTTTTTCCCAAACTGAATGTATTTCAAAGAGTTTATAAATTATAAGTATGTTTTCCTATCCGCACTGCAGCCACTTTTATTTTTACTGGAAAAACAGAATGCCCTTTTGAAACACAAAAGGTCCTACGCCCTTATTATGTTAGCAAACCATTTTCTATGAACTGCAAAAACAAAAGTGTATTATATCCTGTAGTCCCTGAAGGAATGCTCAGTCCTTCACTAGACTTATTTGACTATTGATTAATTTTCAGAAACAAGTTGACACAGCCCTTTCTGTGAAAAAGTTACTTCCCTTTTCTTCCATTGCTGAACTGGCATGTCAATTTTTGCCTTTTTACATGATTAATTTGGCTTTGAAAGCCTCAAGAATCAATATGCTCATGATGTATCATATGTTCAGATGGATACATCTGTATTTTAAATGTGTCCTATTACCTTAGTTTTCTAGCCAATCTACAAAATATGTTTCCCACTGGACTTAACAAGTGTGAGTAGTGCAGCTAGTGATAATGCAGAAAGTCTTCTGATCTGACTGAGCCCTTGCCATGAAACCAGATGACCCTTGCAGATTCAGGAATATGGTATATTTGGGAAGGTTTCCCTCTCCCTCCAGGTCTCCAGGAAGTGTGTTTGTTATTAGATTTTCTTTCTTTCTTTCTTTCTTTTTTTTTTTTTAAAGTACCACTATTTTGTCTTGCCATGCTGGAAATACTTTGCATGACATTGCACAAGAGATAGTAGCCAGGAGACAGCTTTACACTCTCAGATTCCTCTGGCTTCCTTAAATGTTCAGCATATTCAGTGCATTGCAGGAGCAAACCTTCAGTGAATATCCCTTGGGAAATCAAAAGACAGATTCCTTCAAGCCAGCTGGCATCATATATATTCAATGAACACAAAGGGGGTGAGACAGAGCATAATCCAGTATTTAAGGGATTTTACCGGCATGCTATTGCAAATATCATGTTAGTCCATGCTGAGAAACGCTTCAGGTTTTGTGAGGGCTAAATGTGTGTTCTCTGTCAATGCAGGAACCTGCCCTTTAAGTGGTCACAGTCTCCTAACTCAGAATACTTCTTTTCCTAACTCGAAATCAGAAACTGACTGTCCAACTGCATGAGCCTGCCCTGTACCAATCCTTCAAAGTGCTACAGTCTGCAGAAGGGCAGAGAAATATTTTATTGACAGGATTCTTTTTACTCCTCCACGGATTTGATACTATGTGCTTGAAACTTTGTGGAAGCATGGAATATTAGTCCCAGTCCCAAAGAAATGGATCAGTGGATGTGACTACGTAATAACCCAAAAAATCCATTTATAAATGTTGCCAGCAACTTCTATTATGGCAACCATATCTCTGCAACCTTTCATACTGTTATGGAAGTTCCTATATATCTGTATGGTACTGCGTGTGCCTCTGTGGTCTAAGCCATAACTAGAAAATAGTTACACCACCATACATGCATAATTTGAATTTAGGAGAAGCAATCCATTGCAGGAGAAAGATGGGCAGAAAGGTAGGAGGAAAACCTGCTGAAAAGCACAGTTAAGCCCTTTGTATTGTGGAAATGAATCTGGTTTTGGTGCTGGGGGCTGAGTTTGTGTTGATGCACAGAAGTAAAACAAGAGCATTCAGACAAGTGGAACATGATCTGATAAGCCTGGAAATAACTCTGTCAGGCTATCCAGCCTGAATGACATCCCTGTCTGTGTCCTTTCAACACCTTTGATTTGAGTACAAGCTTCCCAGAGGAAGGCTTTTCCTGTGCTTTCTGTCCTGCTTCACTACTTCACAAACTCCCTGATGGCAGAAGCAGTGCAGGTTAATTTGAGAGGAGAGCTACACACTTTTCTAGAAGGCACAATGTTTCTTCTGTGGCGTGTTGGGTTTTTTTCAGCATTGCAACCTGTCTGTCCTTTCAATATGTACTAACCAAGCCTTTTGCTTACTCTGCCAACTTAATACAGTAATGAAGCTGTACCTTTCATTTATAAGATGCTTGAACTCTGTGTGTGTATATGCATAGGTAAAACTAGAAATGGTCTACTCAGGTTTTTCCAGTGTGAGGAAGATGAAACAATTTTTATAGACTTCCCAGAGCACAATTTCATTAAGGTCGATATTCAGTGAATGAAAGTTTTGCAAAATGTATATCCTTATTACATGAATAAAATGCAATAAGATTTGTGCCTGAAGATTCATAGATATGAATAATGTTCACACAATACCAAATTTCACTAAACTTAATATAAAGATTTATATTTGAACTATAGTCTTCAATTTGAACGATTTATGTCCTAGTGGTTACATGACTGCATTTATCAGTAAGGGGCTGTTCTTCTGGGAGATAATTCTACTAAAGCTTGTGATCATTTGGCTCTTGGTCAGTGAAATGGACTGAATCTCATTTTCTGTGTCTGTATCTTCATATGTTTTCCACCCTTATATGCTTTAGTTCTGACAAGAAGAATACGTATTTCAATTCAGGATATGAATCACCTGCCCATGAATCAGCCAAATGCAGGCTCTGCACCATCTGTAATATTTCTCCTAGGCACGATAGTTGTCCTATCCACAATGTGCATGTCTTTTAGAAATCTGAAGTATTGTTTATAAGGAAAAGTAAACACTCCCCACTCTCATTCTTTGAGCTTCACAGTACATCCTGTTGTATAAGAGTTTACTTCTGAGCAATCAGGCACATCAGAGGTGCGTGGGAGATCAGCAGTCCTTTTCAGACTCACATTGATACCTCCAAAGCTCTCATCTTGTACCCATTACTACTGATCAAATGGTGTTTCCTTTGGGAGAGAAATTTTGATTCAAGTCAAAAAATTGGGGAAGCTCAGGAAAACTTGGATCGGGATGCAAAGGTGAACAAGTTGTCTCTCTTGGGCTTTGGCAAACAATGAAGATCATCAATACAGTCTTATTGATGTGGCCACTTATCCCTGAAAGAAACCTTATTGACTACTGTGATAGCAGTTGCATTAATCAATTAGCAAATAGTGCTTTCATCTTAATATGAAATAACAAAATAATCTTGAATAGATTAGGCATGCTAGAATACAACAGCCAGAAAACAAAACAGCTGTTAAAACAAAACAGGATAAAACTTTTCATACTTTTTCCAAAAATACTATTTCTGTTTAAGAAAAAAAAAAAGAAAATTAAAGGGGTAAAATAAGCAAAAGCCCCAATTTTTTTCCTGACTGATGCCTCTTCTGCAGCTGTGAGCACATTCATTTCTCCATAATCCCTAGCACTGCAGAAGAAAGAGGGCCTTCCGGTGAAAGGTTACCTACATTTATAATGTCAGGCACTGAGGCTGGTGAGGTAAAAGGTAAATGGTAATTTTATCATTAGCGTGCCTGACCCCTTGCCCTGGCCATATCTCACAGGAGACGTTAGGAATGGCTCACCTGTCAAGATGCAAACACTTAAAGGTCAATGCGCACAGAAATCTTCAAGAGCTCACAACTGAATTGCTGACACCTTTTATTATCACCGCTTAAATAAATGATTCAAGTGGCAAGACAATGGTAAGATTGGTTTAATGTCAAGATTTACAGGAGGAATTCTTGGAGCATTATTTTCTAAACTCTGAACGCATAGATGTGATTTTTTAATTCTAGAACTGTATCAGCAAGGAGGTGGATTTCACACATTTAAAGAGTTTAAACATATATTCCTCTTTTGCAAGGCTTTCTAGCACTCCTCAAGGACGAAATTTTACTTTCATTGGAGCAGTGAATGCAGATTCCTGGATCCAATATCATCCTAGTGTACAATGTTAGAAAGCTCATTTGACCTCTATGCATGAGAAGTGGATAACTATGACTAAGATATGGGAGGATATCTTGCAACCTAATGGCAAATTATTTTGAATGCTCACCATTATTATTTAATGAAGTAACCGGGTAAAGACTCTTTCCTCTTTTTCCAAGTTTTTTTCAAATTAAAAGCTCTGAAATATGGACACAACAGCACTAGGATTTGAAAGAGCACCAGGGTTTACCCATGCATGCTACATTTACAGGAT
Source organism: Climacteris rufus (assembly GCA_013398175.1). NCBI lineage: Eukaryota > Metazoa > Chordata > Aves > Passeriformes > Climacteridae > Climacteris > Climacteris rufus. The sequence continues at coordinate 2,044,534 of VZRZ01004119.1, read as the reverse complement.
CAACAAGTGTGATTCTAAGGGATGACTGTAATTTACTCCTGGTGCTGTATTCCACACATGCTGCTGTTAGTTGAAGGGCCAGTCAAGTATACAGGATCCTGAGTGGTTTGAGATTTGTGTACATGTTAAAGCTGCCTTACATAAAGTTTTATCAGCAGAGGATACCCTGAGCATCCATCCCTATAATGCAGCAATATTTTCAGTTTGACACTACGAACTCAGCAACTGATTACTAGTGTGTGATTCAAGCCCTCTGCATCTATATCGCTTTTGTCCTCCCCACAATGACCACTGTTCTCATTAATTTGCTGTCCTCTGCCTTGTCTCCACCTACTCCATCTTCCTCAGAAATAATATAATCACTTCCTTTGACTTAGTGATATTCAAATTTACTTCTCCAGGTAATGTTCCACATACTTTTCCCACATATTTCATGAAACTTCTTCCAAAACCCATTGCATACCACTGAAACTGTTGAATGAAAAACTTAATTTTTCCTTCCCACCTATTACCTATACCACCAGCACACTGTATTATTTTGTTCCTGCCATCTTATTGCTGTGCTGCATAAAGAAGAAATGCAGTAATAAAAAGGTGTATGCTCAAAGAACACATACTGAGAGAAACTGCTCAAAACCGAGGACTGCAGTGAAAGTACAGATAGTGTTTTTGAAAAGGAGATGTGTAATGGAAGCTTCTGTCATCCAAGCACTTTGTTAGGCAAAATAGCAGGTGAGCCACACATCTCTGACTGTTTGCACTGCAGCAATACTTACAGAGAACTCAGCATTGGTACAAGAAGATGCCCCTACTGAGTGCAAAACTCAGGACAGGCTTCACTTTATGGCAAATCTCTTTCTTTCCTATGATGTCCCACATAAGTGATCTAGACATAAGTGATTTTTCTTGGTTTCATTGCTCTAGTGTAATTCTGTTTAGAAACATATCAGTAAATGTTATTGCAAGGCTGTAATCTTACTTTGGTTTTCACATCTATAAGATAAGAAAGAATATTGCACCTCCACAGGGCTGCTAGGTATACAGTGAAATGCATTTTAAGTAAGCATTTTTATATTATTTATTCATAATACCTCTTTATTAATAATTATTATTTACTACTACCATTCTTAATAATTGTGAAGGTCAAGAACACCAGAGATTATTAAGTATTTAACTTCTAATGAAATGTAATATTTCATGTTTCTTTGCCATCCTTTGCTGAAATGGCTTACTGTCTGAAGGCAGACATTTTGGGAAAGAAGGGAAATAACCTTGACTGGCAATACTGGACAGCAGGTGCTTCATATAATTGAAAAGCATCTGCTTTCCCAAGAATTTGGCACGCTTGGCTAGCATCCCTCCTAAGATATTTGCCATCATTGCTACCTGCATAACAGATCTATCAGTGGGAGATAAAAAGCAATGGGAGCCCTAGCATACTTAGTGCCTTATCATGTAATATTATTAGAATTCTCTGTGACCAACTGTCTAAAACCTCATTGAGTTGTGGCACCTTTGCCACAGGAGCATCTGGCTGCATAGGCAGAGCTTTACTAGACACTCACATGCCAGGAGTATCATAGAATTCGCTGGAGCAGAGCTCAGCTGAACCATAGATTTGAGTAGGACTAACTTTTTACACAAGCAAAGCATCTCAGTGGGACTTAAACTGGGACTGACACTTAAGTACTTAGCTGAGTTAAGGATTGTGGTAAGGATGTAATAAGTGAAGTGCAGGAATTACAGTTGCCATTCCATTTCACAAAAGGCATCATGTAAAATCGATACTTTAGGTCTCAACTACAGCTTTCTACCTGCAGAGCTGCTTTCATGGAAGAACAAAACTGCACAAAATGCAGTCTTTTTTGCCTCGCATTGGTCTTATGCATCAAAATCTTGTGTACTATCTCAATTTTGATCATACGTGATTAAGACATTGTAAAACAGTTATAAACACTATAAAAATATATTTACTTTTTTACCTGACCACCTGAGGAAGACACCAGGTAGTAATAAAATTAATTTTATTACATGCCTTTCAGGACATGAAAGAAGATGAAGATTTCTTTTTTTATGCAACTATTATACAACCATGCTTAAGCAAAACATCTGTTAGACCTCACCTTTTTATGTTGCTTTGTTGTTTTCCTTGTTTTTTTTTTTAATACTTATTTTCCATACAATCAGAAATACTCAAAGAGTAATCAACAGGTGAGATTGTCCTAGCAAACGCTCAGAAAAGATCAAAAAGATAGAGGTTTCCTCCTTTACTTACCATGCAAAGCTGTTTCTTTTAGGATCACAGTGGTGCCTATTTCAATTCTGACTGTGAACATGTGCAGAACATGCCACTGCCTCTGACACCAGCTGGTTTCTTGCACATGTGGAAAGATACTCCTCTCAATATGGAAAGTAAGCATTGCATTGCAGCTCCCATCTGAACGTTGACATGTTAGGTAATGCAGACAGAGCTTCTCAATTTTAATACAGCACTGCTGATGGAAAACAGCTCCTAACAGGTGGAATGTGACAAAATATGTTCAACTCACCACTTTTTCCCTGCAGAGAAGGATAACTGATGCACTTGCAACTTCCACAAAGATGGAAGATGATGCTCTGACCATTTTCAAGACATGCAATAAGGCGGAGATGCCTACAGGTGTGCTTGGTTTTATATCTGTTGATATATGCTGCCATAAACTCCAGCATACTGTAAAACGTATCTCATTCTCTATGCACAAGAAAGTCAATTTGAGAAAAAACCCGGACTAGAGGTTATGAAACATTCTTGGCTTGACAAGTTCATATTCCATTTCAGGATCAGACCCCCCTTTCTTTCTGTGTGTCCACACAGCCTAATACAAAGTGGTTACAGATGACAGGTAATTTGATGTGGAAGTATCTGATGTTTACTTTGCCTCAGTGAAAGTGCCAAAACAGCAGTGCACAAGAACACAGCATTTGGTCATAGCACTTCAGGATAATGGTTGCTCTTAAGTATGGTTACAAGGCTTTCAGGTAGCTCTTTCCTCCCTGCTTCTGCCCCACTAGAACACATTTTATTGTGCACATTTGTGGAATCAGACCTCACTACAGGAAAGGAACAGACAGTCAGACTAATGTATTCTAATACCTCCTAATGCACACCAATTTTTCTTTGTGGTTTTGTTTTTTAATAACCTCCAAATGCAAAATATGTAGGAAGCCAGGCATAAATTCTGGTTATAGTGTCATCCCCTAAGAGACAAACACAGGCAGCAGCATTTTTATGTGAGGGGGAAAAAAAGAACATCCAATTTTCCACTACAAAACAGGTGCACTCGGATTTTCAAAGTACATCGGACTTGTCTCTCTTGTTTATTTAATCCTAATTTATTGGATCAAGACAAAGAATAGTACAGTTTGGTTTTCTGGCATGTTCACGTCCACAGTAGAAAGAAGGTCATTGCATTTGGGTACTAATCTACCAGTGCAGTAATCCGTGATTAAAATGTCTTGGTAATGTTCTCAGAAAAGCATTACAACTGCTTGAATCCATATCCGTCCATGGCCAGAGAAGAGGGGATGCTAGTCTGGTTTGGTTAAATACATAAAAACTTATTCCCCAGTCAGTCAGCTAGAGCAGCAGCCCTGCATTTCAGCAAGCGAAATAAAAAGATTGCCTGGGGTCAGGATAAAAGCAAAGGTATGCGGGGCCATGAAATAGTTTTTGCAGTTATCATTGCACTTCAGAGGACCCAACAGAGCTCTCACTGGGGATCACGAGTGACCCCAGCTCTCCTTATAAGTTTCTTATGCCTCTCAATTTATTACTATGTCCACCGAGAAAGTGAAGGGTTAAACGAAGGGGACAACTGAGGGAGCAGGGGCGTGTGTGCTTTGGCTTTGTGCTACGTTCCAATTCTGTCAAGGAGTCTGAGCTTTGAAAGGACAAGCAAGGAGGGATGCAGTCCTTAGAATAAAGTGAAATGAAGGTGCAATGCAAAAAAAAGATCTCTGTTCAACTTCTGAGTGAAGTTCTGTGCGCCTGAGCCGTGCTTCCCCTGCTGCCACTGCTGTGGCTTCTCCTCCTCTTTTTTCATAATCGTCCCCATTATGAGTCTTTGTTCACAAAGGTGGAAAACACGGAGGGCTCTAATGATGCATTATCACAGGTCAGGGAATGAAGCACATAAATCTCCCTGGCATTTGCCTCCACACAATACCTCTAAAAGGACAGCAACATTCCTTAAAGATGTAGCTTTTCCCCAATCAGATGACTCAATAAGGCAATGTACCTGTGGGCTTTTGCCAGGATAATCACCTTTTCCTCTCACTGCTCCTTGGACAGCTCCGACCTTGTCTGCTTTTCTTTAGTCTGCCGTGTTTTCTATAATGAAGACTAGAATTCAATTGTACATCTGGGACTAAAAGCTTTTTAACCTAAATTATTTCTCTCACAATTACAGTCAGATTGTCATACAAACAGTGAAGTACAGAGAGATGTTTTCACTGTAAAAGCCATTTTGAAGGCAAAACTTCAGTCTAATTTAAAGATGTTATTGTTGTTATAGTTGGAGACTGATGGAGCTGTCTTGGAAGACCATGTCAGTTCTGCAATTGGCTTAGTTTAAATCAACAGAAACCTGGATTGTACAGAGGAGTGAGAGTAAGACTATGTATGAAATGCCAGTAATCAATGGCAGTTGTGTTATTGTCATGACAGTATGATGGCAGTTCAGTGAAGCAATTATTAATTTTTCATAATACCATTGAAAGCAAAGACTTCCGAAGAAATAACAAGGTTTACTATATATTACACAAACAATTACCAAGGATAGAGTAAAATAGAACAGAATAATTTTGTCACATACTGTGTGAATCTACCTTTTAAACCAAAGACCATTGTACAGGTTCTCTGCTCTTGTGAATGGAATAACATCACCACTGAAGTTAATGCGCTATTTTAGACCAGCTGGGTATTAAAATTCGTAGTTCAATTTACGATGACTTTTTTGACAGTGTTGACTCTGTGAAGACATCAACATTGTCATTTTGTAGGAATCTAAACCCAAGTTCCTTGTGCCCTGCATTGGAATGTTCGGCTGTGCATGGAAAGACAACAGTGAATTGAACACTTGATTAATACTTGTGATATTGCCAGAATAATGGCAGTTGTTCTTAGGGCACCACTGGCCATATGGAATCAAGTGCAATACTGACACTACCTACAGGCTTTGAGTCATCCACCAATAAACTCTTATATTTTAATACTTAATCAAGTATTAATTTAACTGGAAGCCCATTCTCTTGCACGGAAAAAATTCAATGTGAGCAGTGATGGTCTCCAATATACTACTTGTCCTGTTATTATAACTGGACTCACGATAGACTCGGATTGCATGTTTAGTGAGTATGGCTTGCACAGGCTCTTTATCCTAACAAGGATCCAAGTTCTTGTGGGCATTCTGGTAGACCTTAACAAAATCATTTTCCCATTCTCCATTTCTTTCTTATGGCTTGACTACTTACTTATAGAAAGAACACTAAATGGGAGCCAATAGTAGCAAAGCAGTAAATTGACAAGCAAAGGTTGTTCTGCATAGGCTGTTTTGTGTGTCTGGTGCAGATGTGATCCACAAGACACAAAGCCATAGTGGACGTGGGTGTCATTATTTCTACTGTTCTCAGTACAGTTTTTTTTCAGAATGAAATCCCATTTATTTTGCATAATGCTCATCTATTTATTTTTGTCTTGCTTAATTTGTGCTTCATCCTGCTTTCTACACTATAGTTTTGCAGCTGTTAACAAAAGCAGAATATTTCTTTCTGTTTCCGGAATAGAGGTTACACATATTTCTCTTCTAGGTGTTCTCAGGACAGCAGGTTTTCTCATCATGATGCCTCTGAACAGACTAGCAATCATTTTCCGTCAAGTTCAACTTTTAGTTGCAGATTTAAAATGTTTATCTAAATCAGAAAAGCATTTATGACTGTATTTTCAATCTACTTATTTTACACTTGTTTTCATGAACATTCAGAATCATCAAAGGAGCTTAATTGGTCCCTTGTTAAAACTCTTTGGTTGCTGGGCTTTGGCTTCCTTCGCATTACGCTCACAGGACTATTGTCCTTTTATTCACACAATTTTATAAAGCTATTGCATTTAGTCCCTTTCAAAGCAGAACTGAAAGCTGTTTTTCAGTGTGGCATTCATTCTATCAATGCCAATGTGAATGAAGTTTCTATGTTGACTCTTAACATTCTGATTGTACTGGCTTTTTCAGAAACAGCCATGGGATATTGGGTGGGAAAACAATAATGCTCATATTGAATTTGAATCGCACAATGCAGAGTAGCAGGTTTTGCTAACCAGTGTTTCATAGCAGCTGTATCTTACTTCCTATGAACACAGCAAGGGGTCCGCTTAGAGGAGGAGCCTGTGCACAATGAATTTAAAGTATATTCACAACGAAGTTAAATGCATACAATCATTAGCAAGAGTTGGTGGATCTGAAAACAGGCAAAAATCAGACACGTGGAATATTTTAGCCACCAGTAAAGATGGAAACACAACTGATTCCACAGAGAAGAGCAACACCTGTGAAGGAAACTGCAGTGATGGACGCCAAGTTAGTGATATTTATCTGCTGAAAACCTGGAGTGAGAAGCAGATTAGAAAGAGGGTTAGAGAAAGTACCAAAAAAAAAAAAAAAAGTGGGTTTGTGCACACAATTAGATTAACTGTTGCTTGCAGATCATTTTGGTCCATACTTGTCCAAAGGAAGGCCTAGGACAGTTTCAGAATCGAGGAATCTCCAGGATGTGACAAAAGAATCAAAATCAAACCTGATGATAAACAAGTTACCAGAGAAGTAAGAAAGGAACATTTCCTTCATCTTTGCTAACACTGTAAAATTGTAATTGCTGATGTTAAACTCTCTTATTCAGCTGTACCAACTCCTGAAAAGCCTTTCAATGCCTGGATTCTTTTTATTCTTGTTGACATGTTTTCACCATGTTTATAAAGAGATGGCACAACCAACCTTCCATCTGGAAATGTAAAAGTGCTGATCATACAAGTGTTTTCCGAGACTCCAGGTATATCCCTTTAGTTTTTAAGGGATGCTTCCCAAGGGTCTCTCTGAACAAGTGTCCCAGCTATGCTCTCTCACAGTTTCTTTTATGTACCTTCTCACTGGCAGAGCATGAGACACAAAAAAAATTTAAAAGTCCTCAACTTAGCATAAACAGGACTTAACCAAAACCAGAACATCAGTAAGTTCTCATTCTGAATCCAAAACACAGCCCTGTACCAGCTACAGAGAAGAAATTAAGTCTATCCCAGCCAAAACCAGGACATAACCTCAGCCCCCTCTCCAGCGTGGCAATACAAGAAGCAGAAAAGGCCTTCATGCTCTACAAAGACTGCTGAGCAATAACAAAAATATTATCAACACCATTTTCAGCACAAATCCAAAACACAGTCCCATGCTAGTCACTGAAGAAAATTAGCCCTACCCCAGCCAAATCTAGCACATTGAGCAACAAGTTTTCAGTGGTTTTCTATGATACAGAGGGAACAAAATTTGGGCACCAAAGCCTTCTAGCTGGTTCTCGTAATAGTACATAGGATCATTTTTTCAAATGGTTAAAATTTACCCTCAGGCTTTCAGGATTATGTGCTATGTCATTATCAAGAAAAATCTCACTGCGTTAAGAAGCAGCCATTGCTTTTAAAAAGACAGAGACAATGGGCTTTTTTCATTAAAAACAAAGCAAAAACAAGAAAGCCTTATCACATAAGCAGCATGAACTTATATGCGAAAATAAACTTTGTAATGAAAATTGATATTTTCCTGGCTCTTGTAATAAAAAAGTACATACTCAAGCCAATATTTTTTATGAACTAGGAATGGTGTTTAGTTCACGTGTGTCTTAATTGTGTGTCTAACATCATAAGGGAAACTTATAGAGTCCCTCATCTGTTCAAGTACCTTTGTAATATCAAGACATGATTACAAAAGCCTACCTGTTTAAGCAAAATTGAGAAATACTTGACAACAGTTTAGGAAGTTGTCTTGCCACTCCTACAAACAAATCTCGTCCAAATATTTCACCCATTTACCATCCTTTCTTTGCATTAATTTGCTTGCAGACCTGTTGTTTCTGCCTACTCCTCGGGGTTATTGAGGTATGTATGTAAGAGTAGATAGAATGGAAATACGCTGTACTTGTATGGTAAGGGATTAAAGACAAGATCCTTCCCTTCTTGTTTGCAAGCATTTGTTGTCATTTTTTGACAAATAAAAATTACAGGCATAAAAACCAATGCTCTCTACTAACAGTGAGGAGTCATCCTTGGCATCCAACATAAAACTTTCAGGATAGTTCCACATGCAACAGTGCCTCTCTGATTCGTCGTACTTTTCTCCACAAGATATATCTGTATGTCTGTCATGTTTGTGCTACATAAATGGAGCTACTTCGGTGTGCAGCTATCAAATGTAATTTCTTTTAACTGGAACAGTACTGTGTCACAAATAATTGTGCTATATATTAGATGAAGTCCTGAAAGAGAATAGTTCAGCTTTTATATAAGCAGATGTGATGAACGACCAGTAGAATCAGCTGAGTCAGTAATCAATGGTTAACTACAAAATACATATGTCTGGGAATCCAGTAAATTGGTTTAGTTTCAGAAATCGCATCTTATGTTGAATGTGGTGTTTATCAGCATTAATCTTCAATAGTGGCTGCCAGTGGAGCTGTACGTTATTCATTTGTGTGAGCTCCCTGATTGATGTTGTTCATACAAACTTCTATTCTCAAAGCAATATCTACATGGAAAAAACACTTCACCATGATTAAGGGAATTATTGATGTTTTCATTTTTAGGCAGTAACATCTCATCTAGGATTCACAAATAGTAGCAGATTCAGCAGCTTCAACTTTTAGGTATTTGTAGCAGTATAATGGATTCAAACCATGAGATGAGACTTCAGGCAAAACTTGCAGCACAGAGAAGCAGGAGATTCAGATAATATTAATACAACTTTATGCCTTCACAGTTCTGTTTAAGGTCAGTCCCTTGACACTTGCTGCTATGATTTCCAAGCTGAGGCACAGAGAAACACTGTCAATACCCAGGGAAACATCCACAGAGAGGAATGGTAACCTTTGATCTGCTCACTCTACCCTCCTTTACCACCCCATCCACGAACTCACCTCAAAATTAGAATGTGTAGGGGGCCTCCCTGGAGTGGTTTAATTCTTATGTTAGGGACATTCTCCATACGCCAAAGAGGCTTTAATATCTCACATATCTGAAGAAAATAAAGCAATAGAGGGCATTCCCATTTATTCCTCTGTTTTTATATTTACTTTCATATCCTAACCACCTACCCTGCTTACACGTCTAGGCAGTTATTGAATTTTCTTTACAATATTTTAGACTTGTTTCTTAGAAATCAGCTCCAGTTCTGTATCTTCTTATACCTGCATCTGTATTTTCGTCATACACTTAGCAATAGACATGCATTACTGCAGGAAGTCTGTTGTTGGTTTTAAGGGGTATTTGTTTGAGTGATTGTTGCTTTCTTTTTGGATGTTAAAAGGAGGGAGACTGCAAAGGTTTTTTTTTTAAATTTAAATATACAGTTTGGGCTGAAGTGTGAGATTTGACTGACCTGGTCAAATATTAGGATCCACAAGAAATTTAAAACAACATAAATCGCATATTCCACTCTTTTAGTAAGACAGTACATCTCTGACTTACATATTTTAGCTTCCCAAGGGTTAATTATTTTAGCTTGGTAGTCTAATTCTGAATATCAAACCTAGATTTAAACCCTGGAGTGTGAATCTGAGAAATTGTCTTCTGCTAATCCAACTCCCCAGAGGCATTTTAGGTGATTACAGTCATTCTTGCTGTAATTTATATAATTATAGAAAATCTGATTTTTCTTGGTTGCCTTTTTTTCCCCCATTTGTCTCCTGTTGCCTGGCCTGAAAGAGAAGGTAGAGATTTCATTTATGGTGCTAGACATGTAAGTGTATGTATTTTCCCCAAGTTGTTGTATTGATCATAGCACGTTGTGGTGATGATTTACCAAGTGACAGCTTTAGAAAAATTATATCTGTGCAGGTGTACATGAGAGTCAGGATAGGGAAACGAAACAGCAAGACTTGCACCATCGCTCCTGTAAAAGTTTGGCAAATTGAAGGAAACCACCATGTGGAGGCTACAGTCAGTGTTTATACTGCAATTAACCACCCCAGTGAATAGGACTGGAACTCAGGGATGGTTTATCAGAGGACTACCAGTCCAACATGCAAGGTCTTTCCTCTCCAGGACAAACAAGCATTGATGGGAGAGGCTGGACACTCTAGCACGGTGCACAGGGGAGCAGAAAAACTTTTCATTCATGCAGGAAGAAAACTTTGGTCTTGGGTGCCTCTGAAATTTCCATGTTTTCATGAAGACTTTTTCTGTCTGTATGCAGAAGAACCTGTCTTGCTGCCATGAGTTGTCTGATCTCTCATCACAGCCCTACATCCTCATTTTAGACCATCTTTCTCTCATAATACAGTACACATAAGTAAGTAATGTGCTAGGATTTCTAGGATATGTCAATTTCATACACAACCAACACTAAGCCTCAAAGAGGTTGTATTGAAAACAAAACCAAAAATAGCAACAATAAAAACCTGAGGTCTACAGCAAAAAATCAGACACACAATCTCTAGCAAAGCACACAGACAACTATGCACAGCTCAGAAGACAAAAGATTAATGACAGTTATTTGGCATTAATTTTTAGCAACCTTGTCAAAGAGATCTTACAGCACATCCATGAAGTCTGTTTTATTCTCCTTTGTTACGGTCCATGCTATAGAGGGAATGAGCATTATGGCAACAAGGGGACAGGGAGAAGTCTATATACAGTATCATATTGACAGACAGTGATTTCACCAATGCTAAAAAAATATGGAAAATATACATATTTTTAATATGGCTAAAAATGTTGGAAGGGGTGGGGAAACATCTTATTTCCATTTGACGATTTTATCCTAGTAACATGTACCAATTTTCCATGAGAAAGTTGATGTAGGTTTGCAGAACTCAGATTCCTTCAATTTTATTCTGCTTATCTTGTGCACCATAGAGTAATCGGATTGGAAAATATCTCAGTATAAATCTCAGCTGTCTTGGGAAGGGCTTGGAATATTGCCCTGAGTATCCAGAGGAGGTTTTGTCTCCTGCTGAAATGCTTTCACTACTTGGGAAACTTTCAAAAGCTCTTTAGAGCACATCAAGGAGAGTATGAGAATGACCTGGCACCTGTCCTCCAGAAAACCCTCACAAGAAATTGAATTAATTGCAACAAGTAGGTAGGTAGGTAGATAGAAAGATTAGATAGATAGATAGATAGATAGATAGATAGATAGATAGATAGATAATAGATAGATAGACAGACAGATAGAAGCAATCCATCTCCTCTCTGCTGTGCTGTGATGCTCTGAGGATGCAGGCAGGGAGGATGCAGGCAGGACTTCAGTCTCCACCTCTGAAAGCACAGGATCTGAGAGAAGAAGGGAACAGAAAGAGAAAAGCTACTTCATGCGAAGTTTTTTGCTCTCTATCCAAGTATGGATCTGTCCTAACACCTAGTATTTTTGTTGGCAGCTAGAGCAGATCCTCAGAAATGAATACATGGTAGAACTGGAAATTTTGCCCTGAGAAAGAACTCAGGGCTGTTAAGTCTCCCTTGCACTCAGTTCACAACAGTGTGACACCAACCACAATGGTCCTTTGCTAGCATAACAGATAAATGAGTCCTGTAAAGGTTTGGTTACTTAAAAGAACCAGAAATCAAAAAATAACAGCAATGCTTGCTTTAGTGTTAGACTTCAAGTGGTTTTGATTCACAGCATTTTTACATGTATCAGAAATTAATTAATATCATGGTACACAAAGTTTAAGCCAGCAGATTCCTTTTGATTTCCTCCTGGTCTTCCATTCCAAGAAAGAACAGGTGAATGACATACATAATATGTTTTTTGATTGGGAAATTTTATTCCTTATCAATTTGCTTGCATTAAAGACCATGAAATATGCTATGGTCAGAACAATATTTATTTGTAGCAGTACATGACCTCTTCGTTTATATAAATACTTATGACATATATTTCTTGACTTCTCCATTCTCTCCCTCCCCAACAGTGTTATTTTTATTACGAGCTTTTATATCTGTTATTAGTCATAAAACACTATTAACTAGATATTTAGTTGGTGTCACCTGGGTGTCACCCTGTAAGTTCTATCAGTCCCATTAAAAAATAGGCAGTGTGTGACTGAAAAGAAGAAGAAAAGTAATAACTCCTAAATCATCAAGTAGGTTATTGCTTTTCTTACTCCCCATCTCACCCCTACATACTAAAAGAAAAAATCAAGACAAGCAAGGTTTTCAAATCATATATTCCTTCAGCAACAATAAGGTGGTGGATGCTTAAAGCCTCTCACCAAGCTTAATCCCTAAATCCCTTGCATGCCATAGCAAATTGAAATTCAGCTGGGGCTGTCCAGCCTTGTAAAGACAAACCATCCTTCATCAAAGAGGTGTCTGTATTGATAAATTGCTCCCTTCATACACATGACACTATCTCTAAAAGTGATTTGTGTACATTAGGACAGCAGAAAAAGATTAAACGAAAACCCCTTAAGAGTAAACGAAGATGAAGAATAAAAAAGATTACTTGGAGCAGTCAAGTAGCTTTTTACAGAATCAAATTTGGGTAAGAATCATTCATTGCAGTCTTTGTAAAACACAAATCCTGCACACAGGCCCAGCAGATATGACTTACCACGGATGTAAAACCCACTGTGGAATTGCTCAGATGTGCTTGCAAAGCTATTGTGGGGATGGAGTTCAGGAGGGCAAAACACTCAGCAAATGGAATGAATTCTTCTGTTGTCTGATTGAAAGCAAACATATTACAACATTAACAAGTATTTTGGTTCCTACTGTTCTAGTGCAGCTGGGAAGAAATCTTAAGATGTTGTTGTGTTTCATTCAATGCACAAGACCATTTTTCTCCTAGGGAAGCACAACTCTGGCTGCTGCTGTTGCTGTTGTCTTCCAGTTGAAATTTGCCTGTCCTGAATAGCTATTCTTCATTGTCTTTTGCAGAGCTCCTAATATAGCATACTTTGAGAAATATTTGTTCCTGCCCTAGATTTTCACAGCAACTGCAGCTTAGGATGTAGATTGCTGTGCTGCTCCTGGTACTTCAAGTGTCTTTACGTTTTATTGATTAAGAAGTCTAAAGAAACAAAAGCTGAGGGAAATTAAATATGCAATAAAGTAGAGGTTTAGTAAGGATTGGAGAGTGGGATGGGAACGAGACAAATATAAGCAGCATTAAGGAGTCAGTTCAGTAACACATTTCAAAATATCTGATTAAATGTGTGCAGGTAATTAAGAGATTTGTTGAATCAGAACTTAAATCTTAAAACTTCACTGCATACCTCAGCTGTTTCACTGAGCATTATTACAACCAGAAGTGCCCAGGAAACTTTGATACTTAAGAAAATGTGTTTTTCTTGAATGTTTATTTTTGTTCTCACCTGGGATATTTAAACTCTGGAAGTGGATTCAGGATTCCTGAATTTAGGCATGTAGCTTGTACTTTGCTTCTTTTCCTCATAATTTCCTTTTATCTATTTTAGAGTAATTAGGGGGAAAAAAGTCTTGTTGACGAATTTACTCTATAAGTCGTCAGCCCCACATCATAAGGAGCAAAAGAAGCTTATTAGCATTCCTATATAGAAACGCTCTCAGTCCCTCAGTCCTCAGGCTCTGTAACAAAGAATGGTGACAAGTTACAGTAGAAGAAATTTTGCAGCTTTGTCTTGAACCAATTTCCAGTCCTTTTCTCCCGCTTCCCACAGCCTTCCCAGTGGTATTGTGGGCATGTCACAAGACTGGCCAGTAGACAGCATTTGCCTGCCTAAAACTGTTCCCTGAAGAGCAGCAACAGTGAAAACACCAAAGAGAAATCCAAAGGACAAAAGAGATGATTTCAAAAATAAGAACCCTTTTAGAAATATGTGGCAAGTCTATATGTATGTCCCTGAAGGTAATCAGATCAGACATAAGAATTATGCTGATCCGTACACTGATCCTTTGTCTCTCCTTAAAGTTGATAACTCACATCCCAAAGAACCTTGACAAACAGAAGTGATTGACACTCTCCTCATTCAGACCTGATGTGCCTCAACCATGTTTCCATGATTCAATTTTTTATGCATGATCTGAGTTCTTCTACAATGTGTTGTTCAGAGAATTCATATGGTTTTGCATACCTGATTAATTACTTAACTAATTCAGCTTGTCTTTCCACTTTGCAAATCAGAATCTCAAGTAAATTCCGCTATGCAGGCTGCTGCATTCAAATGCTTATTTTAAACATGAGTGGAGATGTACAGACTAAACTATAACTTATATTGTTTGCTTTCTTAATTTGTTATTGCTATAACAGCGAGGAAAAGTAAAACAAAGGGAGAATGGGGTGGCTGATGGGTCCAGAAGAGAGTAGAAGTCAGGAAGAAAAGAATGCCAGCCTAAATGGATGGATCCTTGGATGGGAAGACGTAAAAGTGCCCATGCCTCCTACATGTACCATATGTGTGTATGTCCATGTACAAATATCTGTAAATAATGAAATTCTGCAGTTCAGATATTTCATGTATTTCGTTCCCCTGAAATCCTTTCTTCTAATGTAGAATTTTTGCCAACAAAGAGTTTTCATAGCTACATCTTCCATCTCTATTGTCTGCAGAATCCAGAAAATCAGTATATTTTCCATAATTTCTGTAATGTCTCTTTATATTTGTGTCTTTGATTTAGAATTTAATTCTGATATTCAGATTAGTTCAGTCCTTCCACGGGATTTCTTACTGAACATCAGAATATCAATTAGTTAAAATGTAGTTCCTACTGATATATGTTGATTTTTTCAATGTCATGTATTAGTAGCAGTCACCTTACTATAGAATTAGAGACCTGATTAGAGACTCAGACCTGATTTAAACTGTGATGGTCTGCAGCCTGAAGATCTTGTAATGTAAATAATCAAGAGAGATGGAAGGCGGGAGAAAAGCATGGGAAATGTTCCCAGTTTACAAACACAGGTGGAGCGGCAGAGTGCTGGATTCACAGCACAATCAGACTAAGTACAGCTAAGCCAGCTGTCTCACTGCTGTCTGCTCCTTACTGACAACAGACAGATATGAAGCCCACAGAAGCCAGATCAGCCTGCCTGAGATCTGAGTCCCTACTAGGAGTGTATTCCCACAGACTAAGCAAGGAGCCAAAGGCAACTGTGCTCCCAGCCAGAGAGGTTTCCTTGACAAGCTGGAGGACAGAATTCTTTAAAGCTACATGATGGGTGAAAGATGCTGATAGCTCTGAGAGTTCAGCACGGTCCTAATTCTCATGGAAATAAAATTGCTAGATGGCTTTAGAAATCGACCCCACACTCCACGTTTCAACTATTTCTGATTACCATAATGTTTACAGCAAAAACAATTTGCCTGGTCTTCTTCCGTCCCTGTGCAGTCCCTCTCCCACTCCCCATTCCTTTTGACCTTGTCAGACCTGCTTTAGCTCCATTGCTTTCATAGTTCCCTGTCCCTGCTCACCCAGCCCAGGGGTTCCTCACTAGGACTGCTCAAGGACTGGGCAGAGAGCCCTCCAGGCTCGCTTGGAGGGGCACCCATGGCAGCAGCCGTCGGGAATCATTGAGTGGCGTGCAGACTTCGTGCTTCCCTGAAGCCAAGCACAGCACCAGTGCAACACCTGCAGCCTTTCCAGGCCCAGGGATCGACAGCCCTTTCTCATCCCCGGCACCAGCCCTGCCAGCCCCATGCCCAGCAAACGCTCCCTCGCTCGCAGGTAAAAATCCCTGCTGAGGTCTCACATTCACTGTCAACCCCCCTGCACAGCACAGCCCCCACCTCCTCCGATATCTTGGAGTAGTAAACCAATTGTTTAATCTCTTTGCTTTTCCCTGACTGCCAGTAATGAAATGCTGCTCTTTCTGAAATAATTTCCTGACTATTTGCTGAGATTCATCTCCGACATTTCATTAAATATGATCATTTAACTGTACAAGTACAAATGTATTTTTAATTTAGCTTACTGCAGATATTATAGATGTGGGGAAATGAATTTGCATTGCTCTAGGACAAATATATCATTCACATATGAATGCCACAAAAGAACAAATTATTAAAAATTACTGAAACTTCCACAAAGATTTATACTTAACATTTCCATTTTCAATCTCAGTGCCAGGGAAACGTATAGCTTGTCACTATATCACACATGATATTATGAAGAATGTTTGGAAGATTTCCCTGGGAATCTTTATCAACATTTCCATCTTGAATTTCATATCAAGGAGCAAACTCCGCTTTCAGGAAGAAAGGTGAATTCAGCTGGAGTGTGTTTGGGAAAACTTGGCTTATCAAATAGGCTTTCATCAAAGAGTTCCCTGACCACACATAAAAAGAGGTACTACTTTAATGACGATAAACCTAAAAAAAAAGAGGTAGATTAAATATTGATTAATTTATCCAATGCATCTTCCAACCATAATATTTTGTCAACTATATGTTTATAAACCAGCTTAACCTTACTAACCAGGGTTGGAAAACAGAAAAAAATTTAATAAATTAACACCAAGTTGATCACAAAGGGAGTATTTGCACCCAAACATGTTTCAGATGTGTTTGAATTTCATGAAAAGCTGAAAGTGAGCTGTTCTAGGTTAGATTGCTTGCATTTTTTCACATTTCAGGACTAAATAATGTTATTTAGAAAGAAGGTAAAAGAATTACAATCAATATATTGTGTGCTTTAATACTGAAAGTGTACTTTCATATTAGCAAAATTTCCAAACATCCAGTTTGGAAGAACGAGAAGAATATTGCACTAATCTCTATAAAAAAGAGGAGAAAAAGAAGGCAGTCTCTGCTCCTGTAGATCACAATTTGCCTTTTAGAAGATAAATAACTTATGAATAGGTTGATAAATAGCAGCACTTTACTCAACACCTCAAAATGGTCTAGTGAAATTTTAACAATATATTAACATGTATTTATCATGTTCTGTGTCCATGAAATGTAACATTGCCTTAACTGTATTCCATGATTTGCTCTTTTTTTACCATCCCTATATTAGAAATCTGTTTGTATTTTTAATGTAATTCCTCTACTTTCATAAAAAACAACCTTACAACACAAAAATTTCTGATACTTCTCTAAGCTTGAAACATATTGAATTGCAGCTCTGTGACTCAGAGCTTCCAGATCACCTCTTCACAAACTGAAGGCCATCCTTTCACTGAAAAGCTGTTCTCCTTGCCTTACAACTGTGTGTGATAGGTGTCTCTGAAATTAATTTTTAAAAAATGAGTTCAAGATGAGCTCTCAAATTCTTACTGTAAGTAGACCATGCCTTTTTTCCAGTTAATTTTATAGTCAGCTCACAGGGAAGTGAGTTTAGGGTGCTACACCTATTGTCTATTTTATTTTTGGTGTATGTCTGTGAGGAATCTGGAGGTGAAAATTGGTCTGAATTCAGGTCAATCTGGTTCAGCATATTTGAAATTAATTCATTCAGTTCTTCATAGTTCCCCAGTGAACACTTAGGCATGTCCCACAGAAGGGCACTTTGTTTGCTTTTGTGTGGGACATGCCAAAAATTATAGTTGCTGAGAGGTGACATCCTTCAGTACTGAGAAAAAGTGGCAGAGCTGGGAAACAGGCCTTCTGTCAGAATGCTGAGGAGCCATGTGAGGAGACACAGGTGCCTTGGATTTTGAGAGCTAGCAAACTGAAAACAGGTCCCACTGACTGGTCTTGTGTCTCTCAGGTTCCTCGTGAAACCTTCACCTCCTGCTTTCTATCCCCGAGTGCTGGGGGATGGGATGCTGAGCTTACTTGTGAATGAGGTCAGAGATCAGGAGTGCAACTCCTACCTCCACTCCTTACCCACTGGATGAGCCTGAGAAAATCCCTTCACCTAGTTTCAGCCCTTGTCACATCACCTGGGTTTTTCTAGAAGTTACCTCTTTTGTTTAGCAGACTGTGCTATCAGCTCTAGCATCATTCTGACGTTTATTATATGAACTAGAATGTACTTTACAATTTCAAATGCAGCAAAATAGTCTCTTGAAACAGTCTCCCTGCCTTCTGATGAAGAACACATTGCAATAAAAGTACAAGAAAATTTTGAAAGTATCTCAGTTGCTCAGCTGTGGTCACATTGAAAAACATATGGCTGAGAACAAAGCTATCAGCACCCACAAGGGAGAAAACAACAAAAAAAGGCACTGTCCATAACAGCACAATTGCTGAGTCATTTCAGCAGTTTTTTCCTTGCTTTTTCTAGATTATTTATACCCTGTGCCTCTGTAGTCTGACTTCTGTTTTGGGTGTTCAAATGTATTTAAAAGTCTGGCCTTGGGTTTTTTCAAAGAAAATTCCTATTGGGTTCAGTCACACCTCAAATAGAAAAACACATAGGAGAATCTTGGAAAGCAACTTAGGATTCAGCTCAACTTTATTTTACTACATTTCTTCTCTGAGAAACCATCAGTCATGAAACTGGTGCCTTGCTGGAGTGTGCTCCCAACTTTTACCTGGTATGGAAAACAGATGTCTTACCTGACATTACAGAGAGATGCTGGAAGGGTCCTACCATAGGTTTCATTGTACATGAGTGTCCACACCAGCTGGAATGAGGAGCACAACTGATCACACTCCTCTTGTCTGAGAAGTTGAATAGCAATAATGACACAACAGGAACTAGTGGTAATAGCTAATGAAGACAGGATCCTTACATTTTAACTAATCCACCTCTTCTAGGGGATATTTGCAGAGTCACTAGTTCTGTGTGTAGCTGAGAGAATAAGCACTGTAGCCAATTAGCAAATGCATAAGCCAACATGAGTAAATATTTGTATCACAAATATTTAGTGCATGGTCTTGGCCAGCAATAGGACCATGTTTTGCAGTTCAAAAAATTAACTGAATAAGGGGAAACCAGAATAATCATGCTGTGATAAATTAGGTTTGTGATTAGAAAGACTGTAATTCCTGGGTACTGGAAATAGCAGATGCTTGAGGAAATGCCAAGTTAAGGGAGTTATGTACCAAATCTCATTGAATTTCAGCTGCCATGTTAGTTATCTAATTGTACTGCAATAAGAAATCTGCTTTAAAGGCCCTACAGCATTTTTTACACCAGTAACTTTTGACAAAGTTTACTTGGGCAATTTTTTTCCCTTTTCTTTTTCCCCAAGGATGGTCTTTTCTGAGTAGTGAAGGAGGAGCCCTAATGCCTCCATTTTCCCATGGTATCTGTGACTTGTTAATGTTACACCTTGTTTATTTTCCAGTGCCAGCTTTCTTCCAATAACAGCAGGTACTCTGCAGCATTTGAAGCCAGAATACATGGAATAAAAGAAAGCAGAGGCTGGTTTTAAACTTTGGGGGTTTTTTCTTAGGATGGAGCTAGTGGAAGAATTGTCTTGATATTTGACCAAGCAAATTATATCAGCTAGTAGGTGCTTTAATTTGTATGCCTGAGGCTTAAACAATGCCACATCCACTTAGGGACCTGAGTGTTACTGCTCTGCTCCTGTTACAGTTTGTGATATCGGATCGTGTTACTGTGGATGTGTTGGTAAGTCCTACTGGCTATGCGGGTGCTTATGTGTACATGTCTAGCGTGGGGATGGGAGATGAAGAATAAATCTAAAGGTTATGGAAAAACAGTGAATTTTTTAATTTAAATAAAATGATCCATTGGTACAGAGTTTTGGACTGAATGAACAAAGATGTCACAAGTAGTCAAAAGTTTAGAGTCCAGAATTCCTACTAATCCAAAGTGATCTTGAATGCAGGATGTCAAAAGCTTTAAAATTGATAAGAGAACAGTCCTAGATCAGCATGACATCGCAAACAACCAGTTGAAGTGCTAAGCTAAATAAGCTACACTAACATGCAGGAGACCTTATTTATTTATTTGTACAAAAAGTTATCACCAAATACTCTCTTACCTACCGAGAATAGTAGTAACCGTGTGTTTTCCCACCTGCAATTAAAGCCCTGTCCCAGTGCTGCCGCTGTTATAACTGTGTGACTATAGATTTGCAGAACTGGGAAAAGAACAACAAGCACCAAAATAATCAAGGCCAAATATTTTCATTCTCCTTGCCCTAAGTAAATATGTTTGTTCTCTACTTGATAAAAAGTACTAAACGAAACCTATCATGGGGCTATTGCCAACAAGTATCATAGTATTTTATGTTATCAAAGCAGGACAATAACAACCCTAAGAATTTACACAATGCTGCCTCTACAGAAATGAAGAAATCTTTGGAGAGACAAAATACAGAATGGAATGCAGGGGATCTGAGTTCTCTTGGTACCTCTGTTGCAGATTTCCTCTGTCACCATATTTGACTCAGTCCCTGTTTCAATGCAGATTTGTCCTTCTGTAAAACAGGAATATTGCCATTTGCAGATATAGGTATTTTCTGTCACCCATCTTGGAGAAGCTCTCTGGCTGGGATGCTGTGAAACTCCATGCACTGAGATATTTTAAGCCTCTTGGCATTTATAAAAGCGCAGGTGAAGTTTCTGTGGAAATTTGATTTAAATATGTATCAAGCAAAATTTTTATAGAGTCAGTGCTGATTTTCTATTCAGAGGCCCTGGGTATGACTGTGTTTGTGCTGGCCCTGAATAATGGTTGCAGTTACACCAGCGACAACAGCATAATAACAACATTGGTAATAGTTAAGCTTACTCTGCACTGACATGTAAAATACTTTGAAGTTCAGATAATTATACTCCATTGCCTTTTTCAGTCACTGAATGCACCATCACACAGACACGTCTTCCATAATTTAGTTACAAATGATCCATTAACCCATATAAGCATCATTTCAAAAGCAGAAGCTTAGTGATGATGGCAAGAATGGTAACAGCAACAAGACATTTAAAAGAATGACTTGCTTGCCAGAAAGAAATATGAGTGCATTGCTCATAGTCAACAATATCATCCAAAAAAAAATGCCAGTATATTAATTAACTATGCCTTAAGTGGAAATGGAGAATTGTCTGTCCCCAGCCATCCAAGGCACCACGGATTTTAAGCCCAGCATATCTATGAAGACAGTGTGCTGTCAAGTTCTTGGCACTGTATTTCTCACCAAGGCCTTCGTCTCCTGACTGTAAGAACTGTGCACACCCTAGATCACACCTAAGCTTTTGGGAACCTGGACAAGGAGGAGAGGACAGGCTCTATCAGAATTTGAACACAGTTCCTTGCCACAAGTCTTTGCCCTATGTGGATGATAAAGACTCCGTACATGTGACCTATAAGATCATAAAGCAAGGGAGTTTGAACTCTTGCAAAATTGTATCAATAATTTCATTAAAAGATTGGTGAGAAGAAATACTTGATACCAAGCACTACTCTAGGTTAAATATTAGCAAGGAGTGCTGGATCACCTCAGGTGCAAATATAAACATTTTAGAGACAAAGCCATTTTGTCTGGGAAAATGGCTCTTATGCTTCACCACAGAATCAACAGAGATGAAAGGCAAGTAATCACCAGCTAAAGTGAAAGTTTTAAACCATCATCAAAGATTTGAACTTTCAGTGGTTTTGCATGCCCCTCCTTATTTTAGAAGGATCTGAAACAAAATTCTGAGCAAAATCACTTTATTTTTTGTGAACAGCCTCCAGTAAAACAACTAAGAAGATATTTTAAAACCTATTTAACATTCAAGTGCCCTTCAGGTCCTGCATAACAAGTCAACAGGTAAATTGTAATGACAGAGTCATTTTTAAGGGGCAGGTTTTTGGTGTATTCACTTTGGTACAATTTTCTTCTTGTCATTTTTTTGAAAGACTGTTACCCCCCATTTTCAGTCTTTTATTTATTTGTAGTTGTTCAGTCTTTTATTTATACCGTGATACAAGCAAATACTTTCTGCGTATATCCTGCTCTTACATAAGACATGAGCAGCTCTTTTTATTATGCCTTCTTTGAAATGAAAAATCAGTTTGGAAAGTATGATTTAAAAAATCACCCAGTCTCATCCACTGCTGCAGTAATTTCACTGTGTTCACCCAGTTCCATGTTTCCAACAGAAATCTTGTTAAAATGCAAGCTGGAATGATATATTAATTTCACTAGTGGGTAGCTGTGTTTTACTGAAAAAACAGCCTGACCTATGTTTGCTAAACTGCTCCTGGAATAGCAGATAAGTGAGCCACAGTAGCTAAATCAGAAGAAAGGGACTCAGAAGATGATTCTACCCCAGTGTTTTTGCACTCTGACTTGGTGACTTCAGGCAAGCCACATAAGTCCTTTTCCCTCTTTCTAACCATCTTCAAACTGTTAATTCAAATTGATGTTTAGCTTTATAACCAAGGTGATGTTAAATGTGTTAGAACCCATGTGCATTGCCTCTCAAGCAAGTCTTCGCGTTGTAAAACAAAATTGTGACACAATGGGAAATCTGTCTATCTGCATCTTATGAATTCTAATTTTAGTGTGAAATTACTCTATCATCAAACATATCAGTGTAAGTAGGTTCTACCATACACTATCTGTGTTGTATCATACATTGATCTGCCTTGGAAAATATGACATTTTGAGTATCAGTCCCCTCCTATTGAAATGCACACTCTGTGTAACAATAACTCATCAAAGTGAGGAAAGAAACCCATCCAATTTTTCTGTGAGGAAGAATTATAGACTGCAAAACCTCTTGTGGAAAACACAAATGTTGGGTGTCAAACTCACATAGCAAGACTGGAAGTGCATGACAAGTGAGAGGATGAGAGGAATATACCTTTGTTAAAGGGAAAGACTTTTTAATTCAGGCAGCAGCTAGTGCAGAGCAGTTTACTTAGAACAGAGAGATTAAGATAGAGACTTCTTGGTCCCAAAAATGCTGTGTTGAAAAAGGGATTCAGGACTGGCCTGACTCAAAAGATTTTTTGGGATTAATGAAAAAATTGAGGCATGAAATCTATATAGAGTTTATTGCTGTATCCAGATCTGAATTCTTCATATTATATAGGAACAGAACAATTGGGTTTAAGATTTTGTGCAAAGTGTCTGTGTGTGTCATGGAATTTACAATTGCTTGTCTTTGAAGGGTTAAATTAGCAAGGCCTGCTCTGTACTCACTCCAAGGAAGAATGTAATTAAGCTATGGGGCAAACAGCATCTGTCTGGAAGACCTGAAGCACTCAGAGCCAAGGTCTCAATTTTTGTGGTAATGAATAGCAGAATTATGTGGTGGAATATGATGCGAAGGCAAAAGGAAATGTTTAAAACACAATAGCCCAGACTAAAACATGAAGACTAAACCAACATTATTCACTTATCTAACTTCAACTTTGACAAGTTTTGCATGTCCAAGAAAAGTATAAACACTCAGTTGAGAAAATTTAAAGAGAAAAGTTGCAAAGGAAGTAACTGCTTGCTGTAAAAATCTTCATTTGGATATTGCAACCCACCTTGATCTAGTTCCAAGCTGAGCTTGGTTATATTGTTCTTTTCTTTTACTGTGTCTTTTTCTATCCAAAGCAACATAAATAAAACAAAGAGGGATGATCTTTTCCCTCCAACATAGAGTGAAGAAAAAATTATTTTAGAAGAAACCAAAATTCTTTCCTGGATATAACCAGACCAAAACTTTATCATTCTCCTAGTTTTATTTTAGGCTTCCTACACAGATAATGTGTACTTTGTACATACATGGTTTCAGAAGCTGAATATAACAGGGAGGACAATAGCAGGAGCAGAAATCCATAGAGCTGGATTGGCTACAACTACATTACTACGGGTAAATTGGGGAATCAGAACCCAACAGGGGCAAAGGAACTCACTTCTCATAACCATGGGAACAGCCTATTCCTATACAATTAACATTATATGTAGCTTAGATCAAGGCAAGGATTCATGAGGCTGGTTTCCAGCCAAGGGGAAACTTTTCCTCACATTTACTTCCCACACTAAATGTAAGGCTGAAGTTCTGCACTCATCACATCAGCTGTTCTCCCCTCTGGAGCACAGACTGCTACAGGTCCTATGTGGATATGTACACATAGTTTTCTGTCGAATTAGCCTGGCTACATTATACAGAGTTTATGCAAGCTTTATTTCTTGTGAATGTTATATTAAGCTGAGGGAGATCAGCTGCTAGTTTAAAGCAAAAGTTTGAATGAAGCAGGCAGACAGAATGTAATTTGGCAGAAACCTCAGCAGTACAAAATTAATACATCCAAATACTTTTACCACATTTAAATTGCTGGAGTGAGATTATCCCGGCTCAGTGTTTTAAATCCTATAGCCAAAAAGTTTTTGATGTGGAATTAGTGCCCTATTGTTAGATTTACTGTGGCCACAAATTTATTCAGCTAATATCTTTTCTTCTCTGGGTTGCTGTCTCAGTGTGGAGCTGGAGGGCGACCACCACCTCAGCACATCTACACACACTGAAGTGTCTACTCTAAGGCAACCCGTGATTCTGGTGGGTTATATGTTCTTGAGAGGAGCCTTTCATTTGTCTCAGCTCATCATAGGGTTTTTCTGAATCTCAAGTGCTGCCAATATTCCTGCTAATGTCTAAAGAAGGGGAGAAGTTGTGTGTGTAGTAATAAAACAAAGATTTTGTGCTGTTAATCAACTTGAGCCTTGCTTTGTGCAAATGCAATCCATTCCCATAAAATCTTTAGTCTGCTGCTTATCAGAAGAGTGACTGACTCAGGTGGGGCACCTGATTAGGTTGCCACAGATAAACCTTAGAACATTTGAAGCTAACCTGGGTAAGCCCATGCACTTGCCTATAGCACTAACGTTCTCCAAGGTGTTCCAAAAGCACAGTTAGAAAAGTAAACTTTCTACAAGGCTTGGCAAAATTTACTCAGTTGGTTGCTAGTAATCTTTTTTTGAAAATCTTTCTTCCAGATGGCTAAGTATAATCACTCTCTCAAGAGTGGTTATGTTATAGTCAGAACTTCTGTATTTTTGATCATAAATTCGGTGTAAAAGAAGCTGTATTAGTCTTGTACAACACCAGGTGTATTTTCTGTGATTAAAATAGCAGGTGATAACAATAATAATGATTCAGCTACACAAAAAAAAAAGTCTGTTCCTACAAGAGAAAAGTCATGAAAGTAGGAAAAAGAAAGCTGATATTTGAATTTTTTAAATCCATTCAGATTTAATGTATGCAAAAAGATGCAGCCCTGTACTGTAGTCAGACAGCTAACAAGTCAAATAGAGATGGACTGCCACATGCAATCAGCTGCAGTGGAATCAGATCCAACAACCTGACTTTTCTATCTCCTCAGCATTAGCCAAAACTTTTCAGAATCACTAATATCTGCCATCTTCCCCAGACCAATGTGGGCAAGTTTCAATTAGTCATAGCTTTATTAGCAATTAATTTAAGACCAGAATTATATCATTAGTTCAGCCAAGTAATGGCCATACAGCACTAGGAAAACTGTTTAGTTTAAGAATTCCTTAGGGAATTTTATTTGTAAAAGCCATCTTTGATTGAACTTAATAGCTGTCTCACAGTGAGAGAATTGCCAATGTAAGATGCAAATTATGTAGGAGCCCAGAATATGTCAGGAAAATATTAGAACACATAAGAGATTACTGTTTAGTTGCTAGTTTTCACCAACAACAGAAGCATGCCCATGACCTCTACAGTCTTCAAACTTGACGGTGGTCAAACAGTGAGAAACAGCATTTGCCAGTTCTTAAGCCCCACTAAGGCTCTGGTTCTGCACTGCATTCACCCACATGGAGAATCAATGAATTCAGTGTGTTGTCTACGGATATCAGCACATGCTCTGAAACTATTTTTAACAAGAGGAAAAGTTGCAGCAGAACAGGCAATGCTCCTATCACAACCTGTCAGCTGCACAGCAGAGAAAAAATTAGTTGATAAAAACCCATTATGCAGCAAAGTAATTGAACCCAGTTCTTAGATTGAAGAAAACATATATTCAAGCCTTGGAAGTTTTGAATTACTTTAGTTGTTTTGCATGCCACAATGACTTCATGACCATGCATTTCCTAGTAATAAATTATAAGAATATTTAAGTAAAACTATACCAACATTCTCTCTTTTGCTGCGTCAGACTAGAAAAATGTCAAAAGAGTTGGTGCAAATGGTCAACATGAGACTGAGTCAATGACAGAGTTTTGGAGTGGTTCTGTTTTCACCCAGATTATCCAGCTTTGCCTTCTACACTAAGCATGAAAGAACACTACTTTATTTAACAGTAAATATGTGGATGTTACCAAACCAATTTGAAACAGGGTTTCATCTTTCATTTGTAATTAGAATGCATAGGTTGATGTTAAAAGTCTGATTAAACAAAAATTTAATAATTTGCATCTACTGACAATTGCTGTAAGATTTATAAAGCTTTGTTATTGTGTCCTAGATTGCAAGAATAGACAGATTAAGCTGAAGACAGGAATTTTCCAATTAAGATAAGCAATTGGTAACCTTAAAGGAAAGGTAAAATGATTGATCCCCTCCTTACTGACAATAGAGTGAACAGAAAGATAATTACTCTTTTCTGAACTACAAAAGAAACAGATTGTGCACAGCAGTTGTACTGGACAGCTGTGGAAACCACCTTCACTAGTGAGAAAAAATATATACCTTTCAGATTTTGGCACAATATACCAGCCTTGGGGTACATTGTGAAGGCTAATCAGACAGCCTGACAGGCATCTGAGATGTTAAATCAGCTAAGAAGCATACTTATTAAGTATAATCTTAGTAATACATTTTCTTACTTCATCTATTTGTAATTTTATTCTATTATTTCTAATGTGCATTATTTCCTAGCTAGCTGTAGGTTTTTATCCTTAAACCTTTTCAAAGGATTTAAGATCTGACAAACTACAAAGCTTGCCAGTTCTTTATCCCTGAAGTCAGACAGCTGAATTACTCTTTGTTGTGCCCCATATCCCAATACCTTTACCCATGTTTTCCAGAGAGTATCAGAGTACTGAACTTCTGATTTTGCCAAGCTGAGAAAAGATAATTTCAGCAGCAAGTGAAAGAGTCAACACCAGTGGTCTGCGTAAGGCAGATGTTTCCCCATTCTTGTAAAAAATTTGGGAAACTGTCTGAACTTCATGGTCCTTGTACCACCATAGAACATAGTATATATTATAAACTCTGTAGTATGTAGTTACTTCCTGGAAGAACAATTACAAAATGTGTTTAGATAATCTTTAAATAATAATCTTTAAATAATCTTTTGGTCACTGGTTACTTCGAACAACTCTTTTAAAAGCAATATGAAATTGTTGTACTAATGTGACAACGTTGCTGCTGGGATGTTTGTGGTCAGAGGGCCCTTTACTCTTTCATTTTTAATAACAGCTGCAAGTACCAACAGAGGCATTTTTCTTAGTAACAATAATCACAATAATGCACATTTAAGGTATTTCCCTTACTGAAATTTGAAGTCTTGTTCGCACACACATTCTTGTCATGAGTTCTTTCTTTTCCCCACTAATGACTGATAGGATCAGTGTAAGAACCTGTGCTAACATGGCCTGCATGAAATTATGTCCTTTAGTCTCTCTCATGCATCTGCATGCAGGATATTTGTATCAGTGTGCTGTGGAAGAGTATTAGACAGCTCCTCATCCATTCATCTGTCTGAAGTTGCATCAATGTGACATCGCAGCCTCCTGAAACATATGTCTCTATGCCTTTTGCTTCTGTCTTTGATAATGCTGATGAAGTCTCTTTCTTGCGTGTGCGTAGGAAAAAGAAGGAAAAAGAGCAGACAATATGGCAGTTCAAAGGTGCAGTACAGTTGGATATGTTTTTCTGTGTAGGGAAAGGAGAGAGGAGAGATGTCTTTGTCCTTGCTTTCCTGCAGATCTCAAGCAAAGCTTAAGAGGAAAAGCAAGAGTGAGAAGAAGTAGAAATATACAAGGGCCAGGACACTTCAGTCACCAAATTCAGGTGTTATTTATTGTTATTCTTCAATACATTAATTCCAGCCATACAAAAGCAAATCACAGAACTTGCTTTACATTAATTTGATCGACACATTTTTCATCTATGTTTTTTTAAATCTTGATAAGCACTTTACTACAAAATATTGACACTAGGTTGCATTTGCCATAGAAAATGTTGTAAAAGAGATGCTCAGAGAACAGGACTTACTAAGACTAAGGTCTCTCTCCTATCTTCCTTAGCTCCCAACCAGCAGCCTTCTCTGGTTTGTGCTAAAAGAAAAACAGAGAAGGGGTGACTTTAGAGACTCCCAAGTGGCTTTTGCTACTTAACTCGTTGGTAGAAAGTCACAGTACGTATCAGCAGGGACACAGGCAGGAAGACAAAAGGGGAAGAAAGCATGTATCAGATTATTGGAGAGGCCCATCAAGGAGAGAAGCAAAAGAGAAATAATTGCTAGGAAGTTTTCTTAGTGCATTTCCAACTTAGACACATGTATGGAGCTACCGAAGGCGGAGATGACAACCAATAATAATGCTGTGTTGGAGAGGCAGGTCTAGGTCATGGCTGCATTCATGCTGGTCAGATCTGATTGCCTGTGACAAACAGTGCTGAGTAATTGCTCTAATCACTCCGGTAGGCATTGTACCTTGGCCCAGCAAAAGGATGATGCAATAGCAGCTTCAGAAGCCTGCTGGCCCTTCAACCTGACATCTCTGACAGCAGTGCATTTGTTTTAATAGGAGGGTTATTTGGAGTTGCTGCTGCTCAACAGGGGAAAGCCCAGTGAGTATTCCTAAGTTGGCCAGAGATAAGGGCCTCATTAAAGTGCTCAGGAGTACTTATTTGCAGGTTGACTTGCTGTGATGATCAGTTGGTGGAAAGCTATAACAACGAGAAGCACAAAAACATGTCATAGAGCATTGCCTGCAGGTTTGTGTTTCTCAAGAGCAGCAAACAATTAGGGTGGTGTGTCGTCAAAACTTTCACATCAACAAAGCAACACATTTGCTTTAAATGAGACAAAGTCAAATCTACTTAAAGAAGACCAAAACTGGAACATTCTTCCAAAGTGCATGCCACTTCAGGACACGAGACTGTTTGAGAAGAGTATTGGGTGAAAGACCCCATGAGGAATCTGTAGTTCCCTCCTGTAATTCCTGCTTTTTTTCCTCCTTCATGTCAAATTAGTCTCTGCTTATAGCAACAAGGTTTTGTGAAATCTGCTCTCCCTTCTAAAGCAGATGAAGCAGACTGAGATACCTCCATGTTCCCCATTACAGGATGTCTTCAGAATGACTGTCGTGTAGAGAGGAGCAGTTTGTTTGCCTGATTGCAAAGGATTGCTACATTTCCTAAGCTCTTCAGCCACTCCACTCTCCTAACCATTTGCTGCCTCTTGAAGCCAAGTGCGTTCAGGGCTCTCCTTGTTCAGAGCAAGTCTGATGCACACATTAAGTGCCTGAGATGAACTTGAATATCTGGTTTGCTGGCTGCTGCAAGAACATCTGCCTCACAAGCAGTATGCACTGTAAGATTTTATTGCCCACTCTCTCAGTATCAAAAGCAAACACTGCTTGCTAGGGTGCACTCTCAAGTATCTCATCTGTAAACACTAAGTGAATTGTCAATGAAATATACAGCATAGCCTTCTATGATGAGAGCTAAAATGTTTAACACAAGGGTGAGTCCCCTCTGGGGGACTAACACTTGGCAGAGCTGGCCCCCCTTAATGACATGCTGTTCTCCAATGGAACGACTACAACAGATAATACTAAGTGGATGGAAGCAAAAGGCATGCTGGTAAATACTTTGTTTATTTTTACCCATTTCTCTGTGTGTGTGCGCACATGCAGCAGTGTGTGTCTGTAGGGAGGCCAGGCTGCTTGACCTTCAGAAAATAGGTGGAGCTGCAAATTCAGCAGCACAGTTGTTTGTAGTGCTTTAAGCATTCATTCCCCTATAGCACAGGAATTCCAGAGCTGCCCCTTAAGGCAAATTTATGGTTTATATCACCTAGCTGCTGCCAGGCAGTGGGGGCTGTGATTCAGCTTTATATTTAAAGTGTATTTTTCTCTTCATTATTTGCTATTAACTTAGGTTGTCAGCATTTTGCAAGAATGTGTGCATGTGCATGTGTTAGTGTGTGTGAGAGAAAAGAGGAATACTTGGAACATGTAACTAAGCATCAGCCCATTCAAGGAGGGTTGTGGCTTCCTCCTAGGTGGCCAGTGCAAAGGAAAGCCATGGTGTGCTTGGGAACGTCACCACATTTACCTTCTCTTAGAAGTTTTATCCAGGAAAAGTGAAATTGAATATTGGCCCACCATGATTAGAGTTATAAATGATTTCTGGAAGCCCAGAGAACACATGCAGGACCATTTTAGTAATATCATAGCAAAGGAAGTGCTTGAGAGTCACACATATAAAGGGATGCAGTCTTAGCCCTTGCTTTTTTCAAGGCTGACATAAATGTCTTCATTAAATTAAACTTAAATTTAAGGTTGCTACCCACAATATGGCCCATTGAGGTAGTGCGCTCTTACCATGGCTTGTCATTGGAGTTCTTGGGCCACTGACACCTCTCCTGAGCTGACTACTGAAACATTACTATACTGGTATCCAACTCCACTTAATTTTATTCAGGTTTACATGAGAGAAGGTTTGGAATACTGGAAAATTTTAAAAATTATGTAGCTTCTGTCATTCACTGATGTGAAAGGTCATTTCCTTTGACTTCTTTGTCTTATTTCTCCCTCTTGTCATACCGATATTAATGAGTGATTCTGTTCACTACATTGAAGGTAGTTAGTTGTATCCACAGTTGGTGCCCACAAATGCAGCTCCAGTGACCTTGATTTGCAAAACTGTGGATTTGGCCCATGTTCTCAGTGGACCTATTCCAGATACATATGAAGATTAGAATCCAACCCAACAGGTATCCAGAACGGTTACAGGTTTAATTGTGGGAATTACTTGTGCAGGGACATTACAGTGAAATTTGATTATAGCTGCTTCGACAAGTGTAACACTCTGTAGGAAAATCAATCCTGTTTCTGTAATGAAGAAAAACAAGTCATTTTCAAAAGGAAATATGATTATACATTCACAGCTTAGGTTGAAGAAACAGAAGGCAGCTTAATACAGTGCAGGCTTGCTCAGAGGGAATATCCACTCGCTGAGGCCAGCATAACAAGATTGGATTCCAGTTTAATGTGGTTGTGACTCAAATCCCTTTGGAGAGTTTGTTTGACAATCTGACAAAGTTATCTCAAGAAAAATAGGTTAAAAAACATAAACTTGACTTCAGTAACTGCATTTCCTCTTCAGCATGTAGAGTATTTTGCCTGGAGGCCCCTGCAGCCCGAAGCCCCATAGGTAATACCACTTTGTGCCTTTACATACACCAAAATGTTTTAGCAGGCATTTTGCTCCAAGAAAAGGTTTGCCATGTGATCTTAATACGGGGGAATAAGGTCTTTCTGATCTCTCTATATGAAAAAGAGAATATGAAGGAGATGAAGTGTAACTGTTGTTACTGCAAGGACATGGGCCCATTTCCAGTAATTTCTAACTACTGTTTTAGTTATATTTGAGGAGATGCCTGGTTCCCTCATGATGTGTTTCAGAAATTCCTGCTTAAAGTTGAGTCCTCACACTTGGTGTCAAAGCACAATGTGCTAAGTGAAAGTGAATGCACAGAACTGTTTTGCTTCCGCAGATGGGAAATGGAGGCCCAGAGAAATGTGCCACACTGCCTTTGGGGCTAATTGCTTAGTCACTGTCAGAGTCAAGTCACTCCCACACTCTGTCTTCGGGCACAGTCACAGAGCTGCAATGGCAGTAATTGGAGCCTTCAAGATATTACAACCTCTAACTATTCATTACTGTCCTCAGTTGTCATTTACCATCTTTCAGCTGGTGGTTACCAACCCACAGTTGAGCCACCAGAACAGATTATGTAAATCCTAAAGATTCAAAGCCTAATCGGACAGGTCTTCTCAAGTCACCTTCATCTTCTATAAGGAAAAACTGAGACTTGAGTTTGTTCCGCCTGGAGAAAAGAAGGTTCCAGGAAGACCTTATTCTGGACTTTCAATACATAAACAGGGGCCTATAAGAAACATGGAGACAGAGTTTTGGTAGGGCTTGTTCCAACAGGACAAAGACTAATGGTTTTAAATTAAAAGAGGGTCGACTTAGATGAGACATATGGAAGAAATCTTTTATTATGAGGTTGGTGAAGCCCTGGACCCATTTGCCCAGAGAGGTGATGGATGCCCCATCTCTGGCAATATTGAAGACCAAATTGGACAGGACTCTGAGCAACCTGATCTAGGTGAGGATGCCCCTGCTTATTCCGGGGGGCTGGGCTGGATCACCTTTAATGGACCCTTCTAACACAAACTAGACTATGATTCTTCTATCTCATCTCTGGTTTAGGTTGAGCTGGATGAACTGAAGTAAGTGTGGCATGGGATATTTTTGGAAGAACAAAATAACATGAGTGGCTGACCACAACAGCAGACTGTCCTGTCTCCAGGGCATCAGTCGAGGAGTACAGAGAACACAAGCTGCATGAGGTCTCTGAAACCAGCTGAAGATGACCCCAGCACAAAGTTGCAGTAACCCAAAATGCTGATAAAGTCAGGACAGGTCACAGGAAGAGGGAGAGGACACATAGCCAATTGAATAACTTTTGCTTTGAATTACTCCATGTCTCACTCAGATCATGAGCTGGGACCCTTCCAAAGAGCATTCTAAACTTCAGCATTGTCCTGATGCCTTTTATACCCCAAACTGATCCAGATCCAAATGCTAGGAATCAAGACCTGCCACCTCACAGATAGATTAAGTCCCTTTCTCTTCAGTAATTAGTAAACATTGCTGGTCAGATGGGCACCTTCCTGAGAAAAACATCTACAACATAATATTTGGGGACATTTCCTTTCACAGTCATATTCTGGATCTCCTCATATTTTAAGTATAACCTTCTGCTGGTGGTCATAGCTCTTCCCACAGACCCAGATGCCTCAGGGAACAGGAACCTGCCATTCCTTGGCCTTACTGTGCTGGTTTAATCAGCAACTGGAAAAGGTTTGGCTAAACAGTTAGTTCTGTCCTCTATTTCCCCTTCCCTGCTCATGCAGCCCAGCATGAAACACCATGCTCTGGGCATCACACCTGCACTTCTCTATCATCAACCTCTGGCAGGAAATGGGCACTTCTGGGGCATAGCCAACAACAGATCCATGTTGCCACCTACTATATCCTGGAACTGCCCTGACATGTTGGGACATTAAAACAGTGCCTTGCTTGTGACATGGTGACTTTCTAGGGTAGTTCCTGTGGTAATAACAGCCTCATAAGCAGAAGTTACCTTTCCTACCACAGTGCAACAGGCAATCATCCCAAACTACACCTGAGAAATGAGAATGAATGGCATACGGGGTACATTGCACTCTGGGCTATCTCAGGGCACCAGCTGACATAAGCACTATCTGATGTGCTGTGAATAATTCAACAGGCATGCATGCCTGTCTGCTCCAAATTTGTATTGCCAGGTGATCCAGTAATGCATAAATCCAATCTTGGTGATCATCTGACCACAGCCTAAATGTTCAATGCTTTGCTCTATCATTAATCTCACTGTGTGATTTTAGACAAGTCATTTTCCCTTTCCTGAAAATCACTTTCCCACAGCTGGAAAATGGGACATAAGATGTTCCTGTAAACCCATACCTCTTGGGGGCTTACTGTCCCACTGCAGGACATAAGTAAATCATTCTGGGTTAGAATGAATATTTGCAAAGAAATAATAACCATAAATAACAAAGGAAAAGAAAGATAAGAGAAGTGAGAATGGAGAACCATTGTGTTTTAAAGGTTGGTTGGAGGTTGGCTGTCTCCAAAAATAAGGGGCTTTCTTTTTATTCAGAAAAAAACTTTTAGGGAAATAATCTGTTTATCTGTCCATCCTGTAGATGCAACTAGTCCAAAGGAGCACTTTCTGAGGGCTGTACTCTGGAGCACAGACATCAGGCTCAGTACTTGCAAATGCTGATACTGCAAGAATCTTTCTTCTTCTGTAATTAATTACATTAAACTGAAATAATATTTACAGTTTTATCCATCTGCTCATTTTTCTGTTTTCAAATGGGTTCTTCTCTTTATTACTGGACAGACATATTTCTGTGAAGTGTATTAGGTGATTTTACAAGATGTTAACCAGTGAATCACCACAAAGTTGAAACATAAATGTGTGGCAATAGTATGATGAAATTCATCTTTGTTCAGCCAAACTATTTATTTTAAAAATATTTTTAAAAAGAACTGAGATAAAATGGCATAATATGGATCAGAAGTCATTCTAAACCATACTTACTATCTGTTCCAAAAATGCATCTTTTAACCTTTCAAAATAAGTTGTGCTTAAGTAGTGTGTAATGTTGAAGAAAGTATTGCATTTACCCAGAATATTTTTCTGTTACTACCAATGTCTGCCAAATGCTGCCACTTTTACTACTGCCCTTAGTGATTAATGGATTTGCCCATGTTTTGGAAGAAAAGCAGTTTTAACATTACAGGCTAGATTCAATACTGTACTTTAATGCCTCAAATCTGTCTAAAGCCTGATTTAAGCTCATATATCCTTTCTGGTTTGTTCCTTTTGTTCCCTTTTTTAAAAATGTATATCCCTATTGCACAAAACTGGGACTGACTGTGAGTGAATTAGTCCCCAGTTTAACAGAGCTGTTAAAGTTAAGAATGTTTAAGTATGTGGGTAATCAATAAGCTCAACTCCAGGGACATGAAATAAGTATGTGAATACACAGCTCCCTGAATACATGCCTTGGCATGGCTGAGGAGTGGGGAGTCTTCTCCATAAAGCTGATCCCAGAGCTGCTGAAGAGTGGGGAACTGCAAATTAAAGCAGCCACCCGTGCACTGAACAGTCTTCTCTCTAACATGACCTCCTGAGTTCAGTTGTCAGTCTTTGCCCATCATCACAGTACCTGAGCACATTTGGAAAGTTAAGCTGACCATTTTGCACTAGATTGTAAGATGAAAAATGTTTACACTTAAGTTTTTAACCGTGGAAATTTACTTATATTACTTTTTGGCCACAGAGGGAGTGCATATTGCTTTACACTCCCACCCAAAATTTACCGATGATTTCAAAAAACCCCAGGCCTAGAGAATGTGAAGGAAATGTATTGTTCAAATCAAGGTTAAATTTATAATACGCTTTGATCTTCTACTATAAAGTAACAAATTAAGAACATTATCCTATGCCTACCACAGATTTAAAAATATTAAAAATTGAGACACTCCTTTTGCTCATAAAGATCTAATGTATTTTACTATTGTGCAGGATTGTATCTTAATTAACATAACATTTACTAGCATTTTATCCAGCAAAGGTTTAAATATCTCAAAGAAGATATTTTAGAAGATATTTTACAGTTTATATCATTGTCAGTGCTGAGATAATGGTGTTACTGGTGCTGCATAAAAATCACTAAATAAGTATTAAAAGTAAGAAGAAAGGTTCTTGCCATTTCCAAAGAGAAACAGTCTGCCATGTGTTCATCCACGTGTCTGCATTTGAGCTGCTGTTTCAGATGGTGAATTTTAGTAAATCCTTCAGGTAAAATGGAAGGTCTCTGTCAAACCAATAAGTAAAAAAAAAATTACCACCACCACACAAAATCCCCTTTTATTTCTGCATTATATTTAGGGCAGATATTTTCAAGCAACAAACCTGCCCCAGTGGTCAGTGAAAACCCCTTCTGTGAAAGGCTGATGCGCCAAATACTTTTTTTTTTTTTTTTTTAGTTAAGCTGGTACCCTTTTTATTTCTTTATTACAATGAAAAGGGTGCATCTTTTCTTTTCTGATTGCTTTTTTTTCTGTATACTTGTTTGCTTTAAAAATAATGGGTAAAATCCTGCCCAGCTCAAGCCCCTGGGAGATCTGACAAGATATCAGTTATCTAGTGCAGCTTTCACACCATAATGTAAGTATTATGGATGTTGAATTTTAAATAAAAACATCCTCTTTCCAAATGCTTTTTAGACACTAAAATTAAAAAAAAAAAAAATTTTAAAAATCAAAACAGTCAAGTCTAAAAAACCCTTTCTCTCCTAAACACTTGTCATTTTTGCTCTTGACTCAGAATTCTGATTTTATAAATTGAATGGTTTTTTGGTTCTCACAGGCACACAGGCAGGTGGGCAAGACATGACCTGCACAGTGAACATAAAATCTCTGCTTTCTTCTCACCTTCTTTTAAAAAATGCCTCTCAGACAGACTTTATATGCATAAAAAATAAAAAAAAAAAAGCAAACAAATCTATTATTTTTACGGTTCATGATTAAGACTTCAATTAGTTGGCTTACTCAGTTAATTCAACTTTTAGCTAACGTTTCATTTTTGAGCAACAGATATTGACTCATTCACTGAAGTTCCTAACAAGCAGTTCCACTCTATTCTTTGAAGTAGAGGTTTTTCACTTTTTTTAAATTGTATTCTTTTCTATTTTCAGGGGATTTTAGTGTTGGCATATGCAAATAGGTTATAGACACTGTTGATGTAGATGATACGTACATGCAAGCACCAAACAATACTCCCTTTTCCATCAGCTGGCTATGCATTCCAAGAGCATCGAGGCAAGGCAAATTTAAGTTGTGACGTTGTAATAGGAATTCTTGTGAAGCACAAAGTGCTCAATAAATGACAAAGATACCTCTTGAGGAACAGGTGAAAGCATTTCTACAGCATAGGAAAAGCAGAATGAGACAAATTTATTGTTGTTATTTTTATTGATTAAACATCACATTAAATTTGAAGTAAGTGTATTCAAGGCAGTGTAGTCCCTGGAACCCACTGTCTGATCCAACTAACTTGAGGATAAACTCACATTTATGCAGGTAATGTGTATTAAGCAGCAATTAGTTGTGACAACACACAGTGATACAGCACAGGAAAATTTGGGAGGGGGAGGATTCTTTATGCTTGTAATTTTACATGACAGGACACGCAAAATACTCTTCTATTAAATAAAATTAGGAATATGCGGAACTAGTTAAGGAATAGCTGACACATGAGCAAGTGGCTTATAAATCTTTCTGCATCTGCAACACTCAAGGCTTTAAGAACACAGATTCATGTCAGAACACAGATAGGTATTGTATTCTCATGGTTGGGTTGAAAAGGACTTTTAGATTAAAGGAAGACCTCAAAATACAGCATTACCTACATACGGGTATATGAAATGGATTTCAGAAAAGTTGGTCACCTCTTTATTAGGTTACTTACCTAAGTCTCCCCACTTCTTTCTTAAAATTATACAACTATATGCCCCTTTGGCCCTCACTGAGGCAATCTGTGTTTCTTTCCAAGAGTTAAACTAGATCAGGTCTACGCCACGGCCTCATGCCCTCTTTTAAAACACAGCTATGGACTACCTAGCCTTGACTGTGTCCCTGCCATTAGTGGCATAAGAGCCTCACTTACAGACAGACAAATACAGCTGGGGCAATCTGATTTCAGCAGACCTTTCCCTTGGAGCACATGAAGGACATCTCTTATTCTGCTTCAAAGAGAGAAGCTCCTGCCTTGTGGAGTAATTCTGAACTCTCCCTGTGGGTTCTTGCTCTTTCACTGGGAGAGTTCAAAAGTGATTTCTCAGCAAATGCAGGGGTTCTTTCCACTCAAAAAGTTGTGTATCATTATTTCAGTTTCACACTTCCTTACAATGTTCTTCAAAGCCACATGGTGTAATCTCATTTTTGTAGTCCTGGAAGGATGGAGAGGATAGAAAGCCTTTCTTCATGGGTCCTTGGGGTTCCCTGTATGGAAGGAAATCTCTTGCAGATCCAGTGGTGAGCTTTGTGGTTTCACTTTAGGTTGATGGGCTGCAGGCTTATCAAGTCTGAAATTCTGACTCACAGAAGGCATTTTTTATGTTTTCTCACATCTCCTTATCTCTTTCCTGCTCCCCAGAAGATTTTATTGTTACTTTAGATCACCAGTCACTGATACCTATATGAAATACTTCCTGTACACTCTTTCATTTATCCAACCATAAGTCATTCAAGTTAAGGATGTGTCCTTTGCAGACTTAGTTCAATGAGTAAAAGATCTGAATTTCATACACACCAGCTGTATGATAAAGACAAAGGTTAATGTTACCTACTGGTTTAGCTGCCTAGCCCAAATTTAATGTGTTTAATTGAACAATGATAAATTCAGTTACCCAGTATAGCAGATCCCCTTTTCTTTCCCAAGCATCCATCAGTCCTCCCTCAAACAATTTTATATTTATGGGGATTTTAGGTATTCACCTACAGCCACCATATAGCAAGATATAAACGGGGACAACTCCAAGAGGAAAGACAAACTGATAGATTGTTAGACAGACTGAATCAGTTTGTAGAGTTGACAATTATATTCATTAACTCAATCAGCCTTCCGTTAATAGTGTGGGTTTGATTGCCGTCTTGCCTACAGGTAAATCTCCATCAAAATTACAACCATCAGTTAGTCCCCATTTTTAGAAACTATATGTGCCGAGGGGAAAAAAAAAAAATAGAAAAATCTGTTGCCGTATCCTTTCTTTCCAGCAGCAAAAAGCTGCTCCAAAAGCAACGGGAGGTGCGGAGCCACAGTGACCTCAGCCGGCGCTGAGGAGACCGTGCGGCACCAGCACCCCGGCGGGGACCGCATCCACAGCCCTGCCGTGCCGTGCTTCCAGCGGGAGCCAGCCCAACATTTTCCCGCCTCCTGTTACTGTTTCTGCTCCCGGTTACACATCCCAATCTGAGATCTCAGACTGGACTGAGATCTTCAACTCCCCATCCTCATCCTCTCTGAGAAATGGCGTTCAGGGTGCCCACATCTCCACCGCCACTGGGGAAGGATGTATGACAGCAACCAGGCAGATGTTAGTTGGGTCTGGTGAGGACAGTTTATTATGCGTCAAAATCAATTTTATAATGTTTTGCAGGCACTTGTAGCAGACTTTTTGAAACTGTCCCAAACATTAAGTAATAAGCAGCATACATCTTATGTTGATGTCAGCATCAAATTTAAGGGCTGTGGTGGCTCGAAATAAATAATTTTCAGTGAAATTCTCTATGAAGTATATCAAATTCATACAAATTTCTATGCTTTACAAAATTATATATCTCAATTCTTATACTGTGAATGTTCAAGTCACAGTTCATGGTTATTCAGTGCATATTCATGAACAAAATGCTGCAAAGAGCACCTGCATACACATTCCAAGGTGAAAGGTGATAATTTCTGTCCAAGGGCTCATTTTCATACTTCTGCACACATTTGGTGTTAATTTATTGAACTGAGAAGATCACTACATTAGCAAATAACAGTATCATCATTTTCACCTAAGAGCATTTTTAGTTTCCCTCATGAAGTTTCCATCACTTAAAAAAACATCACGTTACTAAAGCCATACAAATATGAGGGAGTCTTAGTTTTATGGGTAATAGAGACCTATTTTTTCTACTGATAAGAAATAAACCCGAGCTATTTCTCAGCACAGCAAATAAATCCTGTGTAACCCCAGACTCTACAGACTGTACACTCAACTAAAACAAATGTATTTTGTTCTCTTTTCATCCATGAGGTGATGTAGATTTCCACCAAACCAAGAATCCAGCTTTCTGTATGTTCAGGGGCAATGTCTTTGCAGCCCACAATCCTCGTAAAATCTAACCCATCTTTTCCTGGCCCAGGTTCACATGCTGTGAAACAGAAAGCCTGTTGTTGGGAGCTGGAGTAGGTTACAGCACCAAGCTGTGCTGTAAGAAAAGGTCGCTCAGAGGGCTGGAGACTGAGGGCAGTTGAGGTTAAAAAGTGGGAAGAGCAAGCTGGGAATGGGGCACAGCCAGTGTTCACAGTGAAGTGGTTCACATCACCTCTGAGACAAAGTTTCCAGAGAGCCACAGTTTCACCCTGAAGCTTCTTCTCAGCGCAGGAAATTTCAAGAGGTGATGCTCTGCCCCTTATTCAGAGGAAATTCTCTTAGAACTTACAGTGCTGTAGAGAAATATGACTTTTTTTTTCTTTTGTCTGATGTGGTGTATATATGGGCCCTTTATATCTGACTACTTATGTTCAGAAGCTCTAAACCTGAACTGCGTTTATTTTACACAACCATAAGCAAGTATGTTTCCTTTCCCCCTTTTGAAGGTAACAATCTATCCACACCCTTGGTGTGTTTTGGTTTTTTCTGCTTGCATCATCTGGAGAACCGGAAACAATCCAGAGGTTGTCCATCTGTCACAAAAATGTAATTTTTCAGTCAAATTCCACACTACTATCAGGAGAATAGGCACTTCCATTCCAATTGCAGGCTGAAGTCGGTTTCCTTTTGCATGCTCTAATGTGTTTCTGACCAGGCAAGGGTTTTTTTCTTGGGTTTTTTTTTGGCAGGGTGGATGTTGGTTTATTGGTTATGAGAGCCTGTACAATCACTGCAGTGGAAATAAAAAGCCCTGACATCAGAGCAGTAGAAATAACAATGTTGGTTTCTTCCCACTAAGTGGAAATAACATGCTTTGTTCCACCAATTTGAGGTACAGAATACCTGACATGAGATGGTGTATAACATTTTGCATTTTTTCTGGGACAAAATCTCAGCCCCACTGCACTGTGCCAGAGCAAAACTGCACCAAAAATGGCCCGGTGCAAGGTAGTGGTAATAGGCCAGATCCTCAGGGCTGAGTAAATCAGAAACGAGGCAACAAGGATTTATACCAACTGATAATGTGTCCCAAAACATTGTTTCACTGGCTAGCTGAAAGTCAGTTCTTGAGTATTGGGCCCTCATAGCCACACGTGAAAGTCTTTTAAAAGACTGTCTCTAAACTACAAAAAATAAATATATAATGAGTGATAGACACTTTCAGTAACTGATCACATATAACTGACAGGATGAAATGGTGAGCCAAGCTGAATAAATCATGCAGCTTGCTGAGCTCGATAGCATCATATATTTTTAAGATAAGCGCTCATAGATTTTGAATTAAAAAAGAATCACTCAGGAAAAGGCATGCTTGTGCCTGTTCCTTATCTCACTATATTAAGGCAATAAAAAGCCAGCAAGTTGCCAGATTCACCTGTTTCTTTCAACTGGCCCCTTTGCATTCTGCATGGTCACAGATTGATAAGGATCCAAATCTTTCTAGTAACCACTTGTACCATCGTTGTTAGCATATAACCTGTCTTAAAAGACTTAAAAACACTTAAATATTTTGTTAAAAAGTACTCTAGACTTTTGGAGGGACCCTAGATGTGTACTTCCATTACCAGTTCAAAATGTCTAGGTTAAGTTTAATACAAACACAAGGAAGTACAAATATCTACTTCAGTGGACAGTGGATCAGAACTAATCTACTGTGGGAGAGGCTGAACAGGCAGAGATTTTATTTTTCAAATACATGAATCAGCAGCATTTCCATGAAGAAATTTTAAAACACAATTTTGAAGGAAGAAAAAGGGAAACATAAATGCTTTTCTTTAGGGTTTTCCCATTCCTTTTCTCCACAAAATTTTATATATTTTTATAGTTTCATTTAGGGCAATTCCTACAAAAGCTGATGTCCAAGGCTTCTTGAACTTGCCTTCAGATTTGTCAGCAATTTAAAATGGAAGCGAGCGTCAGTCGGCATAAGTGAATATCCCCTGGGGCCAGCAGTCCCTGCGTTCAGACATTGAGGCTCCATCCCAGCTTTGTGAGCACAGTCGGGGCTGTACAATGCAGGGGGACCAGCATTATTACCTGACTGCTTCTGTCTCGCATGACACACACCATGAGCAGGGCACAGGGCAGTGGTGGAGCCAAGGGGAGCACCTGGGAATCATACCAGTCATTGGGCTGGTCTCCTGCTAATGGCATGGTAACAGGAAATTTAAAATCAGTTGCCTCTATATAACACCCTCCATTTGTCAGCTCACAAGACAGACGTTTCCACTTTTCTGTGTTGGTTAAGTTGGAGCATAAATAACTAACTTTCCAAAGATTATCGCTAGAGCCTGCAATAATTAAACAACAGAAGGAGAACTAGGCAGGCAGAAGTGGTCCAGAGACTGTGGCATCAGCCCAGCATGAGAAAGACTCATGCTCTTCTGATATATGTTGCCTGTGTAGCCTTAAGCAAACCACTGACTTACCGTGTTGTGTCCTGTTTGGCCAAACTGGACAACAAATCCTTCCTTGTTTCATGAGAGGGTTCAATGTAAGGATAAATATATCAGAGATAAAAACATACAGTCTGTGTAATGGGGTGATGTACACGTCTTACAGTACATTTACAGTTACGAGATTTTTTCGAACTTTTGTTTGATCACCTTACACCTTCTCTTGAAATAAACTGTTTTTCTGTCCCAGTGCAATTGTGGGCAGTCTTCATAAAAATCTGATCAGAATATTTATTGGAAATTTTTTCCAGACTGGCCTGAAGTAACAGAGAGATGTACAAGGGAAAGATGAATCTACACACGGATGCTTTTCTAACTGTTACAGCTCCCGGATCAGATTCTCAGCTGATAGAGCTACAGGGTAATTGGAATGTAGTTAATGCAAATCTCCTGATTGACACCAGCTAAGAGTATAGTCCCATCCTCTAAAATCAGATACTTTTTCAAAGGACTGTGATACCTATCATGTTTTTTTCTGTCTCTTTGTTACAAGATGTAATGAGGAAATAGAATGAGCTTTAACAGTGAACTTCTGGGCTTTTCTGAATTTCAGTTTACTCTTACTGTAATACCTTTTTTTTATGTCACAACTAGACTGCAGATAGAAAGGCTGACTGTGTCGAGGGAATTTGGTGTTTTACATTTAGAAGGAACATTTAATGAATTATGCTGCCCCCAGATAACCCCTATTTCATTTGTATATAATGCTCAGGGCTAAGGATCGTCTTCCTGATCCTTCTCAGATGTTAGGCAATACAATTCAAGAGTGGCCAAATTACTGTTCCCATCCTTACTTCAATCCTGTAAGTGCTGAGTACCTTAACTCCCACTGAGGACATAAAATGGCTTAAATACAACAATAATCTCAAATTTATCAAAGGCATAAAGTTCAGAATTAAAACAGACACTTAACCTTTTTCTTTGTGTGGCTAGTGTGCAAAACATATTACCTAAACATGATCTTTTAGTAATGTGCTATTTAGTTCTTTTTATATTAGTGCCTAATAGTTTGATTTTTTAAATTAAAAGTACTTTAAAACATTAGATTGCTTATAAATATTCTGTCCCCTTAATCTCTGGAGGTATTACTGACTCAGCTCTCACTAACTGGACTTAGCAGTTTGCACTTCCATATCTTCAGGAGGGGAAGTACAGGCATTTAAGTGGATGTTGGAAAAAAAACTAAGAGGAATACATTAAATGACATATTGGTAAATGAAATGGTATTGGTCTTGGGAAAAAACTGTTTTATTACTTAACAGCCTTTCAGTAAAAAACCTGAAAAACTAATCAGACATCAGGCTTCAGGGTACAAGTCTGTTGTCTGTCAGGGTCACCAAAAAGATTTCTCCCCCCTTGCCCTCTGTCAAGACACTGGTATAATTGGCTCCATGCATTATGGAAAGTAGTGCCTCTTCCTGCGGCATGAGGCAATTGTCAGCAGCCTCTGGAAACTGGGCCTTACCTCCAACATGCTTATAGGCTTCACATCCTATGTCTGCATTTTGTTTGTTTTCAAAATATGTAAATTATTTGCAGCCCATAAACACATGTGCATATTTGTACATGTGAGAGATCATACCAGGTAAAAAGTTTCTGCCTTTTATCTGTGAGGTTAAGCAGGTGGGTGAAAGCCAACATGACAGAGACCAACCAACTGCACTTGCAAGCCCTCCAAGTGACTGGACCCTCACCACAACCATACAGTTTAACTACTACGAGCAGGGTCCAGCTGCAGTTACACACCTCTACAAAACTAAGCTGTCAAAAATTAAATAAATTCAGTCTGAAAATAATTTACCTTTTTTCATACAAAATGCTACCAGTCTCCAGTAACACTTCTGAAATGTTACCTGAAGACTGCATTTGGCCTCTGATTTCTATCCCACCCAGATGTACAGATAGAGCAACAGCCTATGGAACAATGGTATGTTCAAACACTGTCAGCCTGAGCCTTGGATAAGAAAAATTGATATAACTTCAGTGAATACTGTATATATCACCAGCTACAGTGGAACTGAGCTAATTTAATTACCTGAGGATCCGCCCTGTGTTTCCTAAGAGAGCTCTAAGTACAGCTTCTCTTCTGTTTTAGTGTCATTTCATTATTGTATGAGTGAACAAATAATGAATCAGTGTCTGCAGAAGGCGCACCCCAAGCACTCTCATTTGAACTGGTGGCAAAATTCTCCTTGTCAAGAGTGGAAGTCCATTTGTGCCTGGAATGGTGTGTTTTCATGGGATTTCCTGCTCCCTGGGATTCTGTATGAATCACTAAGAATTTTCAGTTGATACAGTAGTTTCAAGAAGAAAACACAGGTCCAAGTACTGGAATAGGAAACA
The DNA here is from genome assembly GCA_013398175.1 of Climacteris rufus. NCBI lineage: Eukaryota > Metazoa > Chordata > Aves > Passeriformes > Climacteridae > Climacteris > Climacteris rufus. Next base: position 1,999,872 of record VZRZ01004119.1, on the reverse strand, counting down.
AATGTTTTTGAGTGGCACTGATTATTTTCTTCCACCTGTTTTCTACTCACATTCCCTCTTTGGTAGAAGCACCAAATAAGAGCCTTTTGACCAGCAGTACTTGTTGTTGCTCCAGGGCACAGAGCACAGGACAGAACCAGCATGTTCTCCACTGCCCATACAGAATTCAGATGTTACAAAGTGCAGCAGAAGTGAGACAAGCTATGAAATAAAAATAGACAAAACATTCTGCAAATCAAGGATTTCTTCATGTTCTTGCTCCTCAAACAAACAGCAACTTGATGTGTAGGAACTGAGCTTTTGGCATCAATATCCGTGGAGGATGGAAAATAACTGCCAAAGTCAGCAGAGCTGGGTGCCTCCATTACAGCTGTCCTTGTGCATGCCAAATGGCAAACACCTGCCCTTCAGTGGGAGCAATGGTGTAAGGAAGGACCTGAGGGAAGCTGCAGGTCTCCAGGTTTCTCTTTGTTATCAATATTAACTCAGCTGCCTTTCATGGTGTCCATGAAACAATTTGTATCAGGACATGGTCCTTTTTTGACCTAAGGAAACCTGTTGCGAAAGATCTGCCTAAAGATCCTGAAATCTTCCACCTTGACTATACCCAGTCAAGTGCAGATGAAACTTTGTCAGGAAAGTTTCAATGCTGGTGGGGTTGCTACAGCAGACCACCCTAGTATTTGTTGCATGGCATATTGTTGGATTCAACCTGGTCAAATGTTCCTGCTAGTGGGTATATTCATTTACATATAGTCAAAGATTTGAGTACAGAGGAGAAAGATATGTTACAGCCAGAATGTTACAGAATATTCTGAGTAGAAAGGGACCCAGAGGGATCACTGAGTGCAGCTCTTAAGTGATTGGCCCACACAGGGATTGAACCCACAGCCTTGGCATTATCAACACCATGCTCCCACCAACTCAGCTAAATCACATGGCATATATAGCAATCTTTTCTGTGTATAGCCCATTTATTACAAAATCGGTCATTTTGTCAATGACCAGAAGATAAGCTTGGTTTCGAAGCATGAAGTGGTATGCACAATATATTCACAGTATTTTTTAATTATCACTTATCTGTAGGTATTTCTGATGAGTAGTAAAGTTTGGTTATGTCTAGATGGTAAGGCTGTGAGCCCAACCTACAGTAGCTTGACACTTAATTGTGCTTTCCGCATACCTTTAAGATACCTGAATTCCTTCAAAAATGCAAAGCAATTAAAGCTATTCTGTGTAGCTCTCTGTTGAATGTTCAAGGAATTATTACACACTAACAACATGATCTCAGGCAGAGTTCTGCTCTGTTTAATGTCATCAAATATAAGAGGACTGTCAAGTTCTAGTGAAATAATTAAATAATATGGTGTTGCTCTGCCCAAAAAGAAACAGGTTTACTAGGCCTTTGAATTACTGAAACTTGCAGGGATTTTTTGTTAGTGTGCCAAAGAAGTTAGTGCAAGACCATACGTACACAGCTATGTAATCTGAAAACATGCAGTTCTGCCCTGATTCCCTCTGTGGAAGCTTTCAGTCATGTAATATGTGATAGCTTACTCCACTCCATTCACAAAGAGTTGCTCTTAAAACTTTTATGTCGGTATGGCACTTGCCCCATACTTCTGACAGCAGTTGTCTTCCCTTAGCTGGGGCAGCAAACCCAAACATGGTTCAGTTCTTCAGCATCCACCAAAAGCAACTCAGCTCATTAATACAAATCAGACTTCATGGCTAATTTCAATGAACACAGCAAGCTGTGAAAGAGGATGGTGGAAAGGTGGCCATGAGCTTCTTTCCATCTCCACTGGAAAAGGGACCATAATCTCCAGCAAAAGGACAAAGCGGATAACCAGGGACAGTGACCCCTTAAACTACTCAGTGAGCACTGGCAGAGGCCATCTGAGCACACCCTGAGGGCTCACCATTCTCCCTGTGAAGAATGAGTTCAGACAGCTACTATACCCTCAGTTCTCATCTTACCTTACCCCATGCTGATTTTCCCACACAAACAGGCCTTTGGCTGCCCTTTAGAGTCTGCGTGCTCCATGGATATTTGTTAGTCAACTTTAAAACTGTGAGGAGTAAGAATTGGCATCAAAGATGCTCCTGTTATTTACACAGACTGCTTCTGGACCCTGACTGTATTACAAAGCTAAACAGAAAATCCTGCTGACATCTGGGAACCAAAATTTTTTGGGTCAAGCTGATTTGTGTTCACTGCAACCTACTTAAGATATATTTAATTAGTCCATACTTCAGGGCTGCTGTCAATCAATTTCCTTTGTCAATCGGCCACAGATGGAGCTGGGTTGCTGGGGGAGGTAGTAGATATTCCTGACACTATTGAGGATGATCAGCATGTCTTTGTCAGACTCTCAGGGTTAAACCTGTCACCAAATTCATAGTAACAAACTAATGGTTTGATAACAACATATTTCAGGACAGAATTTTACTTCCAGAAATTATCTGGGAATATCCTTCCTCCTCTGGAGATTGGGGCATGGCCCATGACCCCATATCTTCCTGGGAAGATCTGGAAACATCACCTAAGAAATTGCTACTTCACCCAAAATATTGGCAATGCCTTTTTTTCATCTCTTCATTACCTGTATAAACATTTTTAAGGTTTAGAATTATTATAACAGTTGTAAGGTCTCTCACTCAGAGGTCTTAAAGGGTGTTTCATAAAAATGGCTTAGTCTATTTCACAGGTCTTCAGATGTAAGACACTGAATTTCATTACACAATTGGTCCCTTTACATTCCTCCTTTCCTAAATGGACAAGATCTTAAAGACAAACCTGGGAGGCACTTCATCTTTCCCAAAATAAAAGGAGTTTAATTTCTAGGCTTAAAGTGAGTCAGGCAAACAATGTGTGTAATTTTGTTTTCCGTGGCAAATGGACAGTTGATGCTTTTCTTAACCAGGTCTTTTCCACTAAAAGATCTCAAAGAAGCATCCTGCATTATAGAGGGTAGAGAAAAATGATAATCCCAATGCTGTCTCCTGCTTCCAAATGATGATGTGTAAGGCACATACATAACTTCTTGGCAAGGATCCATTTGTCAAAATAAAAAAAGTCTACTGCATAAGGGAAAGAGACGATAGATCTTGACAAACTTGTAGATGCTAGCAAAAATGTAAACAAGAAGTTGCTGTGACTGATGTATTAATGTAACACTGCCAGAGTACTAGCTTCAAAAATTAACAACTGTTGATGCTTTTGTGACTAGTCAAAAGAGCAAGTGTCATGATTTCTGCTATGTTTGACATTTTCTATAGTTTCTACTCAATTTTAATCTCTGTGTAATACTCAATGTTCAGCTTTCTACAGGAAAGACAGAATAAGTAAGATTCCCACAAATGGGATAATACGTTTGAAGACAGCTGACCTTAGAAAAGAGATAGCAGAGATGAAAATTTCTTGACATTTTTATGAACTCATCATTTTTGCCATTTAATATATAAAAAGAAAAACCTATTTCCACTGATTGATTACTTTAATGAATAAATGTACTCAATGATTTGGTGGCTTGAGTGGATTAAATTTCCCTTGCTGGCAGGAACTGGCCTTAAATGAAAGTGTTTTGAGGGTTTATTCATTTTTTCCACAACAAAAAAAAAAAAAAAAAAAGATAGAAAATCAGTCTGAATTTCAAACCACTTGATCTCTGTGTATATTTTATAAACCACCATCTGAATCTCTGTGAGCTCCTGTGAAGTAAAACCTAATTACTGTCCCCCAGACTGTAGGTTCAAAGAATTGTAAACCAGATTTTTCACAATGTCACTGATGCGTTGAACAACACCCAGCAGCTTCTAATCATAACCTTCTTCCTTTGCACTATAATCAGTTCAAATACTCGTCATCCCATAAGCCTTGCTCCTCACCTCCACAAAATGCTTTCCAAAACAGCAGCAAATAAACAGTGGATTACAAAAAAATGTCCATCTTGCCATGTATGGTTTTGACAAACTTTGGATGGAGAGTAGAAGCAAGACTGAAGATCACTGAAGGGAGCAACAGGGAAGAGGACAGATCATCACAAAAATCTAACTTAAAAAAAAGAACAAACATCCTTAACACCTAGGAAAAGGAGCAACTGTGTGATTTTGCAGAGGGGCTGGAGAACAAGAGATCTTCTATTTGTAACCCTATTTTCTACTGGTAGATCCATTATCAAACTCATGGGTTATGGTGCAACATAACCTGAAGTTCTTAAAGTCATAAGGTTTGTGTGTAATTCCTTCCTGCAGTCCTGGGTAAAGAACCATGAATCTTAGTAGCAGAGCATCATCTGACATCACTATACTAATACAGATTTTCCTTTAGGTGATGTATGCACTGGTGTCAAATAAACACACTTGCCCAAAGCTAAATGTAAATTTCTTCTCACAAATGCAGCCTCCCACAGACGGAGTTTGTGTTGGCCTGGGTCTATAACATATATTCCACACGCATATATTCTGAATGTTTTACCTTTAAGAAAGTTGCTTTAATGGAAAAATGTGCATTAAAAACTTATACAACGCACTGCTTTAATTCAAATTTTATATTTTTAATTTGTATATTTACTTTGTAGATTTACATCTCTAGCAACTAAAAGTTGAAAGACACTGAGTAAAGAGAAGCAAAGGACAAATGAAGAAGTGTAACATTTACTTTCTCCAGCAGTACCAGCTTCAAGGGTTTTGCTGCAGATAAACCATGTGACTGAATGCATATGAAAGAGAACTCAAACTATGGTGAGTTGTGAGCTCCATATTTTCATTTGTCTGGTTGTTTTCTCCTGTTGTCTTCATGCAACTTGTCTCAAACCATATTTGCAGGAGGAAGGGTTTCTCAGCTTTCCTTTGGGGCTGCCTGCTGCTCAGCGAAGGACCCTCCTGGCATTCATGCCTGTGTAAATACACCTGCCTACTCATTCTGTCAAGTCTCTATTGCACTTTTCTAATTTTCCTGTTCTGCAATGTTTCCTAGTTTCAGTGAGTGGTTCCTCAATGACTCAAAAAGATGAAAAGACAAACGTGGTTTTGTGTAGTATTTTATCATCCCTGTCCTATTAGAGAAAATGCACAGAATACTCTAAGTGTCAGATGGTTAAATTAGGAACTATCTAAGCCTGACTCCTTTTTTCTGTTTCTGTTTTTTTTTTTTTTTGTTACTTCTGCATTCTCAAAACACTAAAAGATACAGGTTTATCCAAAGGTTTAAGATTTTCCCATTGCTGCACTCAAGAGTCCCAAATACTTCACTAACTGACTCAGTAAGTAAGGCAATTGAAACTACATGAGCATTTGTTTCTCCATAATTCTCAACTGATGCAGAGCCACAAGCAGCTAATTTAGGGAAAAGTGTACGGGAAAAAAGCATGTTTTCCACCATTTGTCATCTAGAGACATGCTGAGTAGGCTTAGACAAACTGGCAAGAAAAACTGTCTTGCTTCTATGTAAGTACTCTAGCCCTGCAACAGATATAAGAAACTATCTAAGATCCTCAGTATAGACTTGTTTTATTTGTGCAAATAACTACATTAGCATGAGTCTGTCTGCAGAGTAACTATGTCCTCAAAATCTGAAGAATACTTCATAATTAAAATCAGCAGAGGTGCACCAGTTCAGGAATTCTCACACCAGAGCAGGATTCTGAAATGCATCTGACTGCAACTCAACACTGAGAAAACTTTTTGTTTGAGAAAGGAAAAGCAATTAATGATCTCTCATGGCTTTCCTGCAACTATCACTAACAGAAAAACAGAAAACCATAGGAAAGACTATTTTAAAATGTGGTTCATTGTTAGAGCCCTGTGAGACTCACCTATGACATTAGCATAATCTGATAGTGATGTGACATCTCCTTTCAAATCCACCCTTTCCTCAAGGACATCAGGAGAGGTGAAAGCTGACAGCATTTCTGTTACAGTGATGGAGCTGTGGGTCAAGCAAGCACCACAAGTGTACATGGGGGCTGAATTTGACCTTGTGTCACAACAGCTCCCACAGGATCCTGCAGTAAGCACTAATGTATTCAAGGCTGTACATACTGGCATTGCAATGAGATCTCTAGTTTAAGGGCAACGTTGAGGGCATCTTTCATCCTGGGGCATCACAGAGCATTGGAAAGATGTTCTGCTACAAAAAATTCATGACAAGCTGCCATCGTCTCCTGCAGGGCAAATACAGGAGTCTACTGTTGAAGACAAGCCATCAGAGCCTGCCTCAGGTGCTGACAGCACTTCTTTAACACATCCACTTCTCTAACACAAGCCTTATTCTCAACAACAGCTGCTACTGATCGAGCTGTTACTGATCAGGCATCTTCTCCTTGTCGGCTAAAAGGCAAAAGCAAATCTGTCAGAAACAGCATGGCCTAGCATCTTGTGGGCAGAGGGTTAGAACAGCTTCTCGTTCATTGACTGCATATTCATATCCAGTACAGTGAGCCAAATGTGCTTTGTAGAGGCCTGAGGAAGACCAATTGATCTTTTGGAGGCAGGAGAGAGGGCTGTGTGATGAATGGGCCAGGCTCGCTTCCAGCCACCTGACCCGCCTGCCATCTAGTGTATATTCAGGACATATTTCCAGCTCAACACAGCCACAGCTGGAGAACAAAGAACAGAATTAGTCTGGACAAATGTGGCACGTTACTGGTAAGTGTATGTTGATACAGCTTAACCTTTTCATCCCAGAACTCTGCACTATGCAAATAGGACAACCCAAATAAAAACAGCTTCTTGACAGCAACAGTTCACTTACAACACTCACGTTCTCAAAAACACAACAGACTAAACCCAGCACGTACTTAACTGTAAAAGAAGCAGCAGATTATATTTTCAACAACCAAATGTACCACATTTACAGATGATAAACCTGGTGTAGTGTTGTAGGTGTAGCCCTTTTAAAATCAGTTATCTGTTTCATCTATGTTGTTGTCAGCAACAGAACTGCTTGTGCTAGATACACACAACTGCTGAAAAAAACAGTGGTCCTCTGCCACACCAAACTTTAGCATTCAGGTTGGTATGTCAGACACCAGTTTGTTCTCTTCTGTGCCAATCAGCATTTTTTGTAAGTCTTTATTTCCATATACCCATCAATGTAGGTTGTTTTTCTGTAATGACACCTTCTAATTTGGAAGGCGAATGAGTAATAAAGGGTACAAAATTTGACTTAAGAAACAAGGGTGGAGCTGACAGTAGAATATATCTCTACAGAACTCTCACTCATTTTTCCATGCAGGTCTATATTTTCCTGTCTCAAGGAAATCAAACTGGTGACAATCAGTGCCTAAGAGTTGACTCCTTCTTTATTGAAGAATAAAGTTACCAGGGCTTTCTGTCAGAAAAAAAAACTTCAAAGGAACATCAGTGAGACATTTTTTATAGATATATACATGTGTTTATGAATACATACACACTCATTGATTGGTCTCCAAATCCATGGAAAATAGTCAAAATTATTTTGGAATTATCAAACCCAAACTGTCACCCATGTTCAACAGTTGTTTAATTTCAAAATTGTGTCAGGATGCTTTTGAGATCCAAATGCAGACATGCCTATAAGGGACAAAGTTCAGGGAACTCTGAGCTTTGAACAAGTGAGTCAGGTCTGGGAACACTTTAAAACCAGGCAAGGCGGTGTGGAGCTCATTGCTTCTTACCTGGGCTAATTATCTTTTATGCAGCAGTGCAGTAATGCAGCCATCCTGCCTGTGGATCTGGGCCTGCCGTGCAGCTAAGATGACCTTAACTCACTGCAGTGCCTGGGCAGCACTGTGACTTGCAGTTGTCTTCCACAGAAGTGAAAAAGAAAGAAGTCAATTTTATCATGGTCAGTGATTAATCCTGTTGTTGCTCTGACTGAAATGAATATAGACATATGCATCTGTTGGTAAATTAAGACACACGTGTGCCTGAGATGAGTCTTCTCAGAACTATGACAAGTCCCTTGCCCTGCTTTTGGTGGTACACTAGCACAGCAGTAATACCACAGCAATGTTCCCTTCCCTATTTCCTTCCATATGTGCTTAGGCTAAAATCCGATGCTGGGACAGTAACCTGTCTGAGCCACTGCCTGCAGAAAAGCTTTTAACTAGAAGTCCTTTTGTGGGTGCAACCTAATGGAAATGAGACAAAAAGAAAAAAAATTTGTGCCTCTTACATTTAAAATATTGGAGTTGTTTTCTGCCTGACACATACAACAATGACTAAATTTTAACACAGACCTGGGGCTCATGTTTCTGTTAGAGAGCATGGGGTTGAGCAGAAGAAAAGGGAAGCTGAAGCAGAGGAGAGTTGGCTGTTACAAGAATCATTTTTTTCATGTGTTCGATTTTCCAAGAGCACTTGAGGGGAAAAAAAAAAGTCAATTTCATCTTTTCTTCATTCAGCCACCACAGGAACCAGTCTGGATCTTTTAGTTTGGCTGCACAAGTTCCCCTCATTTCAATGAGCAGCAAGGTATCAGTCTCTTTTTTTTTTTTTTTTTTCCCTCTTAAGGTAAATGAATAGTCTGACCACACAGGCTGTAGACCAGGCAGTGTAAAGTGTATCACCCACAAACATTTACCCAGTTTGTTACACACATTTAAAAATTCATCATGAAATCTTGCTGCAGCACCCTGCTATTAAGCTTTTTCTTGAGGAATTTTTTATGTGGTTTGGATTAGGAAGGTCCTACTGGTCCTGTTAGTGGAAAATAATGTGGCATACTGACATTTTTATTTCCACAACTGTGTGAAAGTGTCCATTGGGCAAACCTGCCTCCTCCACTTCCCTGGGGGTACTGTGAATGAATAAGTGGTAAGGCCAATGTAGTTCATTGTGCAAAGCAAGGACACAAAATGCAAAAAGCGAAGAAAGTCCTCTTTGCTTCTGGTTTGGGATAAGGGGAGGAGAACATGCAAACGGGATCTCCATGCCCCAGGGATGTTGGCTGAGGAAGGAGTGGAACACTCAATTACAACCTGGGCCTCCCTGTGGAGGGGGATTGCAGGGCTCCAGCTGCTGTTGCTGAAGTTAAGAAGATGGAAGGAAAACTGGATTCAAATTGTAACTGCAGTGGGTTCAAGGCACAGGACAGAAAACATTGTCCATTTGTATAAAATATAGATTTGTATGTAAATATTCAACAATAGCTTCTGTAGTAATGAATAAGAAAGAAAATGGTTATTTGATGTATGATAAAACCATTACTCTGCACAGATGAGGGAGATGACGATTTATATTGTCTTTCAAAAGCTTCAGACAATTAAGGAGAAAACTGTTCTGAGACTTATTCCATCGACAAAATTCTGGTACAGCTAACAGCAATATGATTCACACAAGGATCATCTGGCATGTAAAGCTTGTTTTAACAGATACCAATGTGACATACATAAAGCTGTCAGGCTTTCTCCAAAGGACAGTCATCCACTTCATGTTTCAAGTGCCAAATTAATTATATTTGACATTTAATTTATAACCTAAGGTATTTTAGATTCAGAACTTGACTATGACAACAGCAGATTAGAGCAGGGCCCTGTTTAACAGAATCGATTTTTCAATTTATTTTCCTTGTATGTGAGGGTCTTGATTCAGATTTTTGTGTCTCGAGCTTGCATACAGGACAACGATACCTCTAAGCAAAGAAGGCTTCGTTCACCTCCTCCCCCAGCCATTTCCTGGGGAATTATTTTGCACTTGGAAGCAAGTTTCTCCTGCAGCCTTAATCACAAAGCTCCACCTAATGGAATGAAGGGAGAACTGTGCACAGAAGAGGAAAGGGAGAGAGACACTGCTAAACATCGCTATCAAGGGAAAACTACCACACAAGCGTAAGCAGCTAATCTCCTCCATCTAATTTATACAGTCTCCTTTTCCAAGGTCTTTAAAAGTTTGGGGTGGGAGGAAAGTCATAAGAAAAAAATAAAACCACCACACAACAACCCCAGCTTTTCATCTCACTGAGACTATAACCTTTTTATTTTAACTGATAGATATTTCAATCCATTGATACTGATATTTCACACTGCTAAGTCACATCTTCCAGGTTCCAATTAATTTTAAAATTATAAATATATAAAATAACCTGTAAATGTAGTACATATTTACTGACAGATGATTCACTGTCATAAGTAAAATTGCTCGATAATGAAACTATCAACTAGGTTTTTTTTTAAAAATGGGCAAAACATGTCTTTCATTTTTCCCACTGAAAATGAAGACTTTCTGTACAATTTTAGATCATTCATTGATACCACAGAGCTGGAACACTACTGGAACTCTGCTGGAACACTATCATTTCAAAATATTGCTGATGGAAAGGAGCTGAAGAATTAGAAAAAGCTTTACAAAGAACAAGGCCATTTCCAAGGCAGAAGTTTTTTTTTTAAATTTAATTCTTTGCAGATGTTAATATAAAAGATCATATAATATCCTGCTAAAGCTTAAAAATCCACTCACAATTTCAGATTTTCTCCTCAGCCAAGGAAGGCTCAATGTCCACTTTCAGACTTTTTCTGTAACAGAAGGTACAAATCGAAATGTCACCTTGTATCAAGATAAAGTGTTTCACTGGAGAAACAGGACATTTGTCAGGATCGTCTCATCTGAGATGACTAACGCAGTGATAGCCCTGAGTCTGTATTGTGAAAATGTCAGTAAGAGGACAAGACTAGCTCATTCTTTTTGGTAAAAAATGTTAGTTCGGTATTTAGTAGTCTTCTATGAAGAATTGCACTTTGATACCCTGCACAAATAGACCTGACAATCTAGTATTGTTCTAATTCCTAACATTTATGATCAGGTGTGGGTGTATGACATCCACTGCAGAATCTCTTCCATTGGAAAGGTAATTAAATCATGCCTTCATCAAATCTCAAATACATTAATCTGCAGTTAAATCAGGCTTATTTCATGGCCAGCTGGGATTTTGTGTGTTTTATCTCTTAACTTCACTACTACTATTAGCAATGGCAACTAAGATGAGGGTTAAGAAAACCCTTCTTTTTCTATCCCTCCTCTTTCTTTGATGACCTTGGGTAGTGGCTTGGTTCTCAGTTCTGTCTGATCTTCTTTCACTTCTCAAGGTCCCTGGTGACGTGTGTCTCCACAAAACTTCAGCTCCCCGGCCAAATGTGGCTACACTTGGACATCGCATTCAAGATTTACCAGGTGGAGGAAGGCAGGACCAGTGAATGGACGGATGGAAGCAGCGCAATGGTTCCTGAGAACCCCTGGAGAAGGGAAGGATGGGTCTGTGTGGGCAATAGAAGGGCATCTCCCCAGGGCACATCGGGGTTGGATAGCACTGACCCATCCATCGAACCGAGTGGTGAGGGGCCGAGCAGGGCGGGACATTGGGAGTGGAGGGACCCAGGGGACAAAGAACATGTCCAGAGAAGGGCAGAGAAGCTGAGAGGTGTGGAGCACAAATCCTGTGAGCAGCGGCTGAGGGAGCTTGGGGGTTCTAGCTGGAGCAAAGGAGGCTCAGGAGAGACCTTGTCACTCTCTACAATTGCCTGAAAAGAGTGTGGCAAGGTGGGGATCGGTCTCTTCTCCCCGGTAACAAGTGACAGGAGAGGAGGAAATGGCCTCAAGTTGCGCCAGCAGAGGTTCAGGATGGACATCACGAGGAATTTTTCCACAGAAAGGGTGATCGGGCATTGGAATGGGCTGCCCAGTGAGGAGGTGGAGTCACCGTTTCTGAGGGTGTTTAGGGAAAGACTGGACGTGACACTCAGTGCCATGCTCTACTTCACATGGTGGTGCTGGATCATAGCTCGGACCGGATGATCTCAGAGGTCTTATTCAACCGCATCGATCCCGTGAAACCTCAGGGCCCGAGAAGCGCCCCNCCCACCCCCTCCCGGCGAGGCCACGCCCCGAAGGCGTGGCTTGACGAGGGACGTGCGTGCGGAATAACGCATGCGCCACTCGTGACCCTTCAGCTCTTCCCCCGCCCCCGAAGGGTTACAGAGCAAAGCCTCTCTCCGCTTCTGATTGGCCGGCCTGCCTCTTCGGGCCAATGGCAGCGGCGCTTCCTCCGGCGGCGCCGCCGTTGTATCCGCCAATCGGGTGGGCGGTTGTTGCCGCCTTGCCTCCTTCTCCCGCGTGTCCCGCCGGTCAACATGGCGGCAGCAGCGCGCGGCGCGGAGGAGCTGGAGCTGCTGGAGCGGCTGCTGGGGCTGCCGGGCGGGAACAAGTACGGCGTCCAGGGGGAGCGGAAGGTGAAGGGAGCGAGGAGGGGCCTGGAGCGGGCGGCGGTGGCGGCGCAGGCGGGCGGGCGTCCTCTAGCCTCCTTACGGCTGCTTTCCTCGGCGCTCCCCTTCCCGTCTCCCTGACGATTGCCCCGCAGCACCAGTGTGATGGTGGCTGCGGCCCCCCACGTACTAGCCGACATCTCATTCTCGAGCGGGGTCTCAACTGTGCTTCCTCCAGCCCTTCCTTCACCAACCCTATATGCTGTGGATGTTGTAGGGCGTCGCTGCATGCGAGCCTGTAGGTTCTGGAAACCTTTTTTCTTCAAGCTGTGGGAAGGTTGAAGGGTCATTGTGAGTCGTGGAAGGGATGTCGGCCTAAGATATATTTGGTTTTACGCCTTTCTCCTTTTCCCGATGCCTGTGGGAGTTATGGCTGTGTTGTCTTGGTTAAATTACATGGGGAGAAAAAAAGATGCCGTTGTAGTAAAGGGAACGTATCTGTAATGACGACCTGCTGTTAAGTATTTTGTTGTTTTAAGGTACTCCTACCTGAAAGGAAGTTATAGTGAGGTGGGGGCTGGTCTATCTGCTGTGCCTGTAGCGAGAAGCAAGAGGAAATGGCCTTAAACTGAGGCAGGGGACATTCGGATTAGATATTAGGAAATGTTTTCACTGATAGTGTGGTCAGCCACTGGAATAGGTTGCCCAGGGAAGTGATGGAGTCACCATCCCTGGAAATGTTCAGGAGGTGTGTGGATGTGGCACTGAGTGAGGTGGTTTGGTGGTTTTGGGCTTACAGTGGCACTGCTGCACGGATGGTTGGACTGGCGGATCTTAAAGGTCTCTTCCAAGCTTGATGAATCTGTGATTCTGGAATGTTTTATTAAAAGTTTGGATGGAAACATTAAGTGCCATGGTTTAATAGGTGCCTGAAGAATGAAAAATGTAATATGGAGCTGAGATCCTCACAAATTTGTGAGGCCCTTCCTGGGGAAGATCGATGGAGAAACGAAGCAGTGCAGTTGCCTTATGTTTTTGGGGTTTTTTTAATGCATTCTTCATGATTAGAGTCCTGAATATCTGTACGTATTCTTCAGTTGCAAAAGCTGCATTAATTGCTTATTATTACCCAACGAGCAAAAAGGGAACGCACACTTGGTTTTGATGGCACTACCTGTACTATGACTGCTTCTAAATTCTGATACATTGCTTTAAAGTCCTTTTGAGGGACCATAAAGAAAGCCAGTAGCTATTCACACAGAGACCGCTGTCTTTAATTAATTGTTTAGTCTCACACTCTTGTTTTCACTTTTAGGTTCCTGTTCTCCAAACCAACAATGGCCCTGGGCTCACGGGCTTGATGACCATCGCTGCCCACCTGGTCAGGCAGGCTAAGAAAGAGCAACTGCTGGGAAGCACTGCTGAAGAGAAAGCTGTGGTTCAGCAGTGGTTGGAATACAGAGTGACTCGAGTAAATGGAGGCTCTAGTAAGGAAGATACTAGAACAATTCTGAAGGTAAGGAGCACTTAGTTACCTTGCCATTGAATTTAGGAGTGACTAGACCTTGAAGAAGGTGGCAGTACTAACGTATGTATGAGCATCCAGTGAATAAAACTGAGCAAAAGCTAAAGGCTTGACAGTATCGATAAGTACTGGCTTTTATTCTGCCTGCTGCTTTTCACTTTATTGGCAAAAATACCCCAACAACCTGAAATGGGAAGGAAAACAGCTAAAACTATAAAATATGAGGCAGAGCTCTTGCAGTGCTCAGTGTCTGTAAGGCTGTAAACTGTGCAGGATGTTCCACAGCATTTACAGATTGTTCAGCTGCTTGGGTGAGATGCCCGTTTCTGACTATCTTTGTAAACCCTTGGTCATAAGTAACTTGGGATTGTATTTCAAAATAACACTTCTCTGATTGTTTGAAAAGTTTTTCTTATTGATTTAGCAATTACGGAATACAGTCCATACTTGATACTGTGGTAATTGGTATTGATGCCAAAAGGAGTTACTGAGCAGGATTGTGTGTGAAAAGTGAAATAAAGGAACCTCTACAAATCTGCCCTTGAGACTGAGCTGCTTTGTATGAAGGCCTTGGTCTCCTGTTATTAAATTTTTCTTGTAGGCTAAACCTTAATTCATCTTAAACAGGTGGAAGCAGAAAAGAGAATATTGAGGGTCACCCTGTTGTTTGAGCAGGCAGGTGACAAGGAATAGATATCAAAAATTACTCTGTTTTCCTCTTTCTGGCTAGTAATTAATATTTTTGCAGTCTTGTGCGAACAACTTGAAGAGAAAATTTGCTTTACACTTTTAGGTGCTGTTTACAAAGTGTGTATGAAAGAGCAGTGAAATGTGATCAATTTTTAAAGGGTTTATTTTTTCTAATCTGGAAAGTATGTTTTAGATGAAGAGTTACATTGCTCAGTGCTGCCAGGGAGTCTGAGTTCAGAAACAGCTTTGTGAGCTGCAAGGTTGACTTGACTTGAAGCTGGCAGAGTCATAGTACTTCTGGCTCTTGTAAGGTGTGGCAAAGTGTACAGAAAACAAAGATAAACTGAAGCAGTATTAACACTCTGTTACATAAAATGAAGGAAAATCTTGCATCTTAAAATGATACAAAGCAAAACTGTCAATTTTCTGTTGTCCTCTTCAAGCTGACAGCCCTCCTGATCTTGAGGACTATCATGTCTGCTTCACCAATGTGGTGAAAATCCTGCAGAACTATTTCTCTCACTTGTGCCCTAAGTAATCTGAGTTACCTTAATTTCGTTGTATCTGGGGAATATCTTCCATTGGTTAACCGGAAGTTTGTTTACATTGCTTCTGATTTTGTAACATCTCTGCTCTTATTTTCTATGTTCTGATAGCAAATGCTATCAAAACCTTCACAGTCCTGATTAATCTACAGATACCTCTGTATCTGTCTACCCTTCAGGATTTTCAGAACTTGATTGAGGGAGGCACTGACTAATGTGGGTTTAACTTCAGGTTTAGCTGTGGTATGACTAGGTGGTCCATGGAGGTCCCTGTTGCCTACTTATTTCTTAAAAATACTTTTATGATAAGTTTCATACAGTTTCAGTAATTCTTTGAACAAACTTGTGATGCTTTTTGTTCTTCCAAACTATGGGAGAACAAATAACTAACTTTTATTTACCTTTCTTGCCCTTCTATTATAAAAAACCCAAAAGCAAGAATTCTGTCTTGTTATAACAAAATACATCTGCTCCAGATGGCTTGAGTGATGATACCTGCATTGTCAGCACATATATGTGGATATTTGCAGAACTGCACTGGAGCATTAGAACCAGATGCAGAGATGTGGCAGTTTCCTGCTGAAGCTGGGATGTCTTTTCAGTTTTAGCCTTAGCAGCACTGGCCATGTCAAAAAGACAACATGCTGAAATACAAATATGTCGATAAATGAAGTGTTTCCAAACCAAGCACAATTCTCTTACTGAGAAGCAATCAGTGTTACTCAAGGGTGAATCTCTGCCTTTAAGTGTAGTCTAATATCACCATTTTAAAGTGTTTCTATGGATTTTTTTTTTCTTAGCAAGTGTTGAATAACCAGACTTTGTTTCAACACAGGGCTGCTGTGGAATTGTTTCAGCACTAATAATTTCATAGTATAGCAATTAAGTGGATTTTTTTTTTGTAGTTTGTTCTCTTGCCACCCTGATTAATCAGAAAAGGGGCAGCCTACCATTAAAGTGCACTGTGCCAAAAGGGAGTATGGGTGAAAAAAAAAGAAACACTAAAATAGGGAGGGAAGTGAGAGGCTGTAGTTTCACAACGTGTCTGGAATACACAATGGCAGCCTTGGGACGGTTGCAGCCTAGAGCCACAATTTATAATAAGCTGTGCCAAAAACAGTTCAGTCACTTCTGCTATAAAGTTTAGGCTGCCTCTGTTTAACCCTTAGCTGAGGTGCTGTGGTTCTGCAAAGTGTCAGTAAATAACTGGTTTAGTGTTTGTTAATTTGAACAGGAAGCATTTTCTGTTTGCTTTAAGAAAGTAGGTTGTTAAGTTGTTCTTACTGACGTATTGCCTAAAGCTGTTACCTTGGCAGGAAAATAGTGGTGAAACTGACCATCTCAAGCAGGTTTTTTATATTTATTCAGAGCAAACGCCATGGGCGTTCAGAATGGGCCAATAAAAGGGCTCGTGGAGGTCTGTCTGATTCTGATTTGTGCTTCTGTACTGGACAAAATAAATGAGAGCAGTACTTTTGGACTGTTCCTCAGCAGATATGTAGGAATGATGAATGTCAGTAGCAGTGATAGCATACTATTCAATGCATTATGTTAACTTCCTTTTCCACAAGATACAAAAGTATTATCTTGCTTCTTTGATGTTTGGTTACTGGTAAATTAAGCTGCATAGGAAGAAAAGCTGAAAATTTTTGAGTTGTCGTGCATGATAACTAGTGTTTTTTCTGCTGCTTGGGGGAGGAACTGAGAACCTTTGTGAAACCTTTGTGCCATGAAATGTCTCCTTGAGTGTTAGTGAATTCTGTTCAGGAGATTTTACTGTCTCTGCTTTATTCCTTTTAGGTATTTTAAATCTGAGCATTCTTCCCCCACACACACCCCATCTTCAGAGACATCTGCCAAATAACTGGTAGCTTGTTAAATTCACAAAAGAAGCATCCACAGAAATGTAGAAACCTCTGGTCTCTGAATGATAATTATAATGAAGAATCTTTGTATACTACTTTCAGTGTCTCATACAAAACAATGTTCCATGGTTTCAACTACCTGTGTCCCAGTCTCCCGTGCTGCCTGTTCATAATCATGAAATCCAGTTAGAAATCTGAGTAACAGAGCTTTAATTTCTATTTAATCTGCATGCTTGAAAAATTACTATTTTTACAGGTACAGAAGTGGGTTAATCCATGCTCTGTCCATGTCATTAATCCACATTCTGTACACTCTTTTTTGACAGAGTTCTGAATGGGATGCCTCCCTTCTTTGGCAAGCCTGTGCAGCAAGCATTTTTTTAAACTTCATTTTTCTGTCTTCACTTCTCTCCCTCTTCTGTTAGCACCAGGATATTTTTGTGCACTTACAGGTTAAAAGACTGAATTTTGATTATTGCAGCAACATTTGTTTATTATTTTTCCTCTCTCTTTTGCAGGAAACTCAGTATGTCGAATATGATATTCTTCCAGACCAGATTTAGCTCTTAGTTAGCCACTTAGACAGAAGAGTCTTGCATGAGAATTAAAAATTCTCACAGTGCAGTTTTGCTTTCCTTGGATATGGCTGCACAAATCCTCTCTTGGGTTCTGCATTGTCAGGGGCTTTCCTGAAGCATTTGAGAGTGCTCAGCTTTTTGTCTTTGCATGGTGTGATAGCTATAAAGGCATTTAGGGCATAAATGACCTCGAGAATCTTGCTGACTGAAAGGACAGGACACACTTCTGTGTGTAAGGGAAGCACATACACCAGCAGGGTATGTGGACAAGATACCCAGAACAAAATCAGGGTGTGATGAGGTCCACTGAAAGCCACTGAGCTGGCATAAGAAGGAACTGTTCCTTATCCGAGCCCCTGGCTGAACTTGCTGTGACTGGCAGGGATTCAGTAGCAGGTTAAATGCATCACAGGCCTTTGGATTGCATATTTGAGATAGTAAACAATACCAGGGGGTGGTCAGAAGTGTGCTGTGAGTGGGATGTGTTGAGCTGTCCCTAGATATGTGCTTTAAGTTGGATTTTTTTTTCCCATGGAACAAGCAAATGGAGATCCATGGGTTAGTCCATAAATAATGCAACAACTCTGCTTTCCATTGCTTTTTCCCCCCCCTCATACCCAAAAATGGAGTTTGAATTGCTGCAGTTGCTCAGTGTGTTAGTGCATCATAATGCAGCTGTGCCTTCAATACCTGTCTGAAATTTGACAGTGGGTTTCCTGAGGGATTGTAAATTTATATAGTTACAAGCAACTTCCAGACTATCTTAGTCTTTTAGTCCAGGGTTTGTGTATATGTAATTACTTTAAGTAGTGGCATTCAGTACATGAAAGATAAATTATTTGGATGACAGCTAGCAGACTTGAATTCCCTGCATGTAACCGAAATTCAGTACA
This sequence comes from Climacteris rufus, assembly GCA_013398175.1. Taxonomy (NCBI): domain Eukaryota; kingdom Metazoa; phylum Chordata; class Aves; order Passeriformes; family Climacteridae; genus Climacteris; species Climacteris rufus. The sequence continues at coordinate 1,981,594 of VZRZ01004119.1, read as the reverse complement.
GTTTTGTGTTCGTATTTTCATTAATCTCTCCAGGACAGGAACACGATTTCACTTCAATGCCATGGTCACTTAAGAAAACTTGACTTTCAGGAATTTTAGCACAGTTGGCTATGAGGCAGTAATATAATCATCCATGGGAAGCATAACCCATGAGGCAGGATTAACTAAATGTTCCTAATGCACATGAAAAAAGGAATTACTGATTTGTTTCTAAGTTAGCTTGATTTGCAGAATGAAATCAGAATATCTGTTTGTATTTTAGTGGAGGAAAGTACATGTTAAAACCAGAATTGTAAACTAATGCTAATTTATACAAGACTAAACCATTTTTGTCAAATTTAATTTGCTCAGTTAACTGACTTCATAAAATTTTATGAACCAGAATAAATAATTGTTCATGCTGTAATGGCTTACCATGCCTTTAAATTTCAGGATTTTTTAATTGATGACTATTTTGAGTATACACATGCAGTATAAAACTCAGAATTAACATGCTGTAATTTCTTTGATGCAAAAACCCAAAATTTTGAGCAGGGAAGTAACTGTGGTGATTCTGCCTTTGGAGATAATGAGCTTTTTACTTTACAAAATCCTGATTGCACAGCCTAGGCTAAGAAGTGGGGGGCAGAGGGAGGAGGTGTAATTCCAGTGGTGTTAGTTTTCATTATAATGCATGTGGAATTTCTGGTTAATTGAAATGAAAAATGCTGGTCAGAGAATTTGTGTCAAAACAGACAAGTTTATGGGGTTTTTTCCTAGTAAGCAGATCTCTAGCTTTGTTTTGTTTTTTTCCTACCTGCAGGTTTTTTCTTCTTAACATTGCATTTGCCTTTGTGTTGCGTGTAGGAAATTCCACAGAACTGTAGTTACATGTTTGAAGTAATTTGAGCTCTAACTAACATGAACAAAGCAGTAAACCAGTCTAAAGAAAAGAAGCTACATAGCCCCAGGCAGTTGACCTTACAGAATTTTAACTATGCAGGGGTTAATATTTTTTCCCTGATTTGCTCTAATAAAAGAAATCAAAGCCGACATGAGGATGTTTAAATATTACAGAAGTACAGGAGTCCTGTCATGAAGAGGTTATCAAAGAAATAGTAAGGTGGCATAATGGAGTCGAACTTGTCAAAAGCAAATGCAAGGTTGGATGTCTTAAAGTCTCAACATTTTAGTTTTGTGTTTCAGTCTTGGGGTTTTTCTGTAATGCACTATAGGATATCTCTCTATCAGTAAAGTTATGTAACCACAAAAAGGGCAACATGCTTGAGGCTAAATATGATTTTTTAATTGTTCACTAATTACTAACACCCTTCTCCTTGCCTGAGACTTTTTTTTCCAATAAAAGATTGTCTTAGAATGAAATGTGCTGTAATTGAGACTGAAAAATTAAAATTTTTTTAAATGTTGTTACGTTTCAGCTACTTACTGCTGTTTCTAGGACAGGGGAAGGGGTGGCTTAAGCAGATGTTACTGTGTGCTCCTTTTTTTTTCCCTTCAAATAAAAAGAGTTTCCAAATCCAAGGAAAAGCTGGGAGACTGTTTTGTACATTTCTGAAAAGAATATGTAAAACTAAAGCTCAGGGTTAAAGTAGATAATTGTATTTGTTGTTACAGTTCTTTCTTTAGAGGGAAGTAGGGGGCAGAAAGGTGCATAAAGTGAATGACAGGTAGGTAAGATGTGGAGAAAAGGAAGGGCATGTAAAGCAATAGAGCTGATGTGTGATGCCTGTGGTCTCAGAACTGATAAACCTGAGCAACCATGAGCCTGTCAGCCTCCGGTTTTCTGGCAGAGAATGATTGCATACAAAAAGCCATGAAAAGGGGTCTTTCTAATACAGATTTGAAATATTTATTTACTGAACCTAAATGGAAGCCTTCTACTACCCACCCTTACAGCCTCTGATGTGAATAGTTGAGAGATGATCTTAAAATGCTGACATGCTCTCTTCTTAGAGACTTGGATAGCAGCTGAACTGACAGTATCAGTCACGAAGAATTGCTGGCAGTGATTTCACTGTTAATAAAAGCAGGTGTCAGGTGATACCAGCTGATGGATATCAAGTTTCCAGCATTAAACTTGAAACACCTTGTCTCCCACCCCACTGTCCCTGTGTGATTCCCTGGTTCTTACACATTTGGAGTTCCAGAACCTTGCTGACCAGCTGCATTGTGTGAGTCCTGGAGGACAGGAGTAGCTGCTGCTGGAAGAACAGTGTGCTGTCTGTCCTTTTACCATAGGACTGCATTTTCTACTAAGCAAATGTTAAACATTTAAATTTGCACTCATAGAAAATATACCACTCTTTAATTTTTGAATTCTGGTAATTTGAATCCAAGAAAAGACAGTCTTGAAAGTATTTCTGTGGAGTCAGCTTAAAATAAATTGCATTTGCATTTATAAAAATTTCACTAGACATAAAGCACTTTGTTTAGAGACCAACATTTAAATTTAACCTAGTTGTAGCTGTCAAAGATTGATATTTTAGTTTATTATCTTGTCACTCGCGTTTTAGATTTTTTTTTTCTATTTTTATTGTTTTTCTCGTTTGCTGAGGTGGGACAATTTAAAGCTGGTGTCTATTTTATATGCATGGTCTCCAGAGGAAGTTTCTATTATTTTTAACAGTTGCCTTTATATATTGTTTCATAAAGTCAATACTACAGCAGTATAATGGCTTTTTCCTTTTTAGGATCTTAACATGCACCTTGAAGATAAAGTCTACCTTGCAGGAAACATTTTTACCTTAGCAGACATTTTGATGTACTATGGATTGCATCATATCATGGTAAGCATTATTTGCATTATTTTTATATGTAAACTATCATAATTTTTATTTATCTAGAGAGCATTTTATTGTTGTAGTAGTTCATCTACTGAACTGATCAATGACATTTATGGAACAGAGAAAAATAAGATTTATTTTTAAGTTCTTCATTTTACTCTCTAGTATTTAGCTGTGGATCTGTGAAAAACCTGTAGTGTCCAGAATTCTTTAGTTTCCTCTGTATAGTGTAGCAAAGATGTTACCTATCCCTGTGTTTCTGGGATTGACAATTCTTACTGTTGGAGTCTGAAACATGACTGCTTAAAGAACTACATGGGGGAGCAGACCAGTAACACTGAAAGGATGTGTCAGAATGGAAAGTACTAACCTTGTTAGTGTTAGAGAAATACAAATGCATGTAAATTCAGCTCCTAAAGCATAAATGCCTATATAAAGGTTTGAGCCATAATAAATTGCTATTTGTGTTTCAGGACTTGAATTATAAGACTTGATAGTATGAAACTAACATGGGGAGCTGGTGCTGAGGAGGAAAAGGGGGGAAAAAATTTTGTCCTGAGTGGGGAAGATGTTGAGATTCTTTGTAGTCAGCTCAGGCTACTATGAAGTGCTTAAAAATCAGTGCACCTGCATTTCTGAACCCCAAGTGTTAATTTAAAGTACTAGGTGTCATTTGCATTTTGGTGGCTGGAATGTGTTGGTAAAGGAGCCATTGCCATTCTCTGGAGTGGGTGCAAGTGAAGAAACCAAAGGACTTACACAAAAAGGTCTGCTAAATTCTTGGGAGAAGATGAAATGAGGCAGTTTTGCACTAGGAAATTGAGGGGGAGTGAGGGATAATTAGAAGAACATGCCTCTGACAAATGCATGTGTGTCTGTGAATTGAGTTCAGTCAACTGGGTGAATGGTAACTTTTATACAATTAAAAGCAGAGCTCTGGGAGAAGTGTGGAAGAATACTGCATTTCAAAATGGAGGCAGAGGGGAGGGGGAATCAAGTAGTGAAATACCACCAAAAATGAGAGAGAACCTGTGTGTCTCTAGCTCGACTGTCCAGGAGTAAAAGTTCAATTGAGTGCCAAGCAGAGGAGAGGAAAGGGAAGCTTCATTTCCAAACGTTTTTGAAAACATGCTAGTATAAGTCACATAGAATTAATTCTGTTAAATCATATTTGCCTTGTAAAATATCTTAAGTAGTAGGATAGATGTGTTGACTACAGTGTCAGAATGGGTTACCTCGCACATATGATTTGTAGACATAAAAAAAACCATTTACATGCTTTCTGAAAATATGATTGTGTATTCTGTAAGAGAATGAGTTCAAATTAGACTTTTTTAAAAAACTTAGGCAGGGGAAAATCCAAGCATATTTTAAATTTAGAGTTTGCTCTAGAGTAGACCACCTAATCAAGAGGAAAAGATACAAGTTATTGCTTTGGGAAATAGAACAGATGGTAAAAACAAATGACTTGGTGCTCCTGGGTGCCTGCAACCATCCAGACACTACTTGGGACAAGTTTATAGTACAGCATCTGTTTCTGAAATGTTTGATTTCATGGAAGGTAATTTTCTGAATCGGAAGGGTATAAAGGGCAAGCAACAGGGCGACTATTCTAAATAAATATGAAAATCTAGAAGCTGCTAACTAGGAATTACATGTATTTTGAAGGTTTCAGAATTGATTAACATGCAGAGCTATGATCTTCAAATGTAGAATCCTGCAGTTTTTTTTTTTAATTATTCCTATTTTTGCTGTAATGAGAAGAGAGTATGTCCAGAGCTGCTGCTCTGCCCTGAACTTTATGGGGGAGGCAGGCAAAGCTGCTGTATCTGTTCATGTGATGTGGTTCAGAGAAGCAGTTTGGCATATCTGCCACTGCTTCAGCTAAGCCTTGTGCAAAATATGAATATGCATTTCCTATAATCCTTTAAGAACAGAGGTAGAAATGGGAAACATGGGGCATAGGAGAAACCTTCAGATCTTGCTGTTCTTCCCAGTTTTCTAGAAAATTGGTCTGAAAATGTTACTGGTAATGATCTTCAAGGTTAATCTCTGGTTTTGATAGACTAAAAAGTACATCCTAACACAGACATGGCGATAGAATACTGTAAATATTACTGACATACCATGATTATCTTGAGTAAACCAACTTCAAAACCCTTCTAAAGCACATTTCATTGGAAAAGTTTTTAAGACCACCCAATTCTATTGCTCAGTTCTTTACCTGTAGTATCATCTTCCTTTCCTAGTATTTCTGAGTATAGATCATGCATTTTCACATTCATTCCCCCATCCCATCTTCATTTTGCCCTTCCCATTATCCAGGAGGGATTCTGGAGTCTTAATTCTTCACAATCCAGGTTTGTCCATTTGAACTGACTAATCAGGTTGTCTACTGAACAGCAGCAACTCTAAATTCTGCATTTGTGTGCCTGCCTTTCATTCTCCCTGTCCCTTTTAGTTATCTTATTAAGGACAACAGTACAATCTGTTTAAAAATCCATAATGTGGGAAAAGAATTATAATTTCAGTCAGTGAGAATCAGATTCACAGGTAGTGTTTCAGGCTTTTTGCAGATAGGATCTATTCTGAGTCTCTTAATTAGAAATACATGCTCATAGTAATAAGGCAAGAACTAAATTGTACACATTGTTCTCTACCCTTATATAGGTCACAAACACCCAAAAAGTGTAATGCTTGATACTGTCTTTTCAGTCAATGTGATCTACATTGTCATATGTAATTGATGTCTCTGTGTAGGTAAAATAAATATTGTTGTCTTACAGACACTTCAATTACTGAAATACATATGTAGATAAATATGATGAACAATGAAGTTCTACTGGGTTAAAGCATAGATTGCAGAGAAAACATGGATTTAGAAGCATTGCTTGAGGATAGTTTAGGCAATCAGTAAGCATTAAATTCCCCCTGTGGTAATGAACTTGTTTTCATGTTTGTTTTTTATTTTAAATTCTTTTTTTAAAAAAGTTTCCTGATGTCTTTATTCTTAAGTATTTTTCAACAGCACAAGTCCATTTTTATTTTAAGATAAGTAATCAATATGAAAATTGATCTGCCTTTGTTCTTCAAAAATGTTGTCAGAACCAAAAAAGTGGTCTCAAATCTATATGTCTGACTTGAAAATTTCTTTAATAAGGTCTGGAAAATAACTTATGGGTGAAATTTATATCTGCAAATACAAAAGGCCTCAGTCAAAATTTTGGGGTCAAACCAAACATGATCAAGTACAAAACAAACTAAGCTCTTCTCCTTGAGTCAGAACCACTAATATTGAACTATGATGAGACTACAATAGCAGTTTATTTTGTAGTTATTTTTTCCGTAATGAACGTTTCCTGTAATAAAAAGATTCCCATGAATTTTTGGTAATATTCACTGATATGCTGTTTATTGTAGTACTGAGGTAACAGGCATTTCTTCTAAACTATGCTGAAAATGGTTTTTAAACTGAATTGCAAAAAAAAACCAGTTTTGCCTTAAAGAAAAGATGTAATTTTATGTCTGTTCCTTTAAAATCAGAAAACTGGTCAGAACTATGTCAAAGCACATCTATGTCATGAATTACACCATCCAACTGTTGGCTGTTTTCTCTTTCTCCGATATCTAAAGCCTAAATTAAACAAGTCATATAGTATACTGTTCTTTCTTTGATGCTGAAGAGCTTCAGATGTAGGCAGGTATTTTTAGACTTTCCATGACATGAAGGGTCTGGGAATGGGAGTTTATGCCTGCATCCCCAATGCTGCTGAAAGAGAATATAATTAAAGCTTGTGTATTTATAGCCCTTTCAGAAACTCTTAGAGTTGCACTGTATGATGACCACTTTGGTTCCTCTTTGTGAGCTTTGTGGTGCAAGAACAAGACTTTTTTTTTTCTGTGACATGGAAGAAAAAAAAGCCTTTCAAATTAAGTGTCTGCTTCTTTGCTATTAAAATAATTGCTTTAATAGCAAATAATTATTTTAACAGCAGAACAGCAGCCTTTCTTAACTTGGGGGAATTATCTAATTTAATGAGGAAGAACAGAAAATACCCATCTAACAAAATGCTGTAAAAAAATGCCATGGAAGTGATCTCTAAACAATTAACCTAAGAGTTATGTTCCGAGTAAAAAGTAGAGCATGCCACAAAGTGCTTTTTAATACATTTCACTGATAGAGTACATTATGTAAATAAGTAAAAATATCTTGCTTGTTGTGCCTAGAGTACAAAAAGGGGTTTTATTATTAGCATAGCTGTCTGTTTTGCCCTTCAGATGTTTTTTCACTACGCTAACAGAATGAAAGAGGATTTGTTTTCCAGACTTTTATTTTTGATTTACATTGGAGAAACGTGAAGGTTGAGAATTATCAGTAAAAAATTACGGGAAGGAAATAATCTATCTGCTGCAAAATCTAAAGTTTATCTCAGCATTTCCATAATCAAGTGCTTACCCATTAAAGACTTTGAAAACGGTTATTGTAAACTCAAGGAAGTGAAAGTGTTAGTATTTTAGTATTTGCTCATACTTAAATACTTTTCTTCCAGTAATTTTAGATTGCCTTAGCTGTTCTTTTCATGTGCTGTGTTACTTTGTAAATGGTTCTGCAGCTTCACATCAAGTGTCAGCTTCCAGCTACCATTAACTATAAGACACTGCAGGTGATCAGAAGCATCTTCCCCTAAATGGTACTGCATTGTTTTGGTCCTGAATATACTGCACTTGCAGAAACCCAGGCAATTTGTGAAATTGTTCTATTTTAATAGCTTCTGCTTTTGTAATGCCTTTCAAAGTTCTAGATTTTTTTTCCCCTTTTGGTAGTGTTATTCTCTTCCACTTGGTTAATGTCAATAACTCTCTTGTATTTCCAGATCAGCAAAAATAATATATGGCTGGTTTTAATTGCCTTTTCTGTGCATTTCTGTCGAACTGTACAACTATAGGCATAGTGTTTACATTTCCATGCCAGCAGCAAGAAAAGCAGATTTTTCTCATATGCCTGAACTGGGGTTCATAACAGTTCAAAATTGTAGAAGTTATGGAAATGTGTAGCGCTGTGTTTGTATTTGGGCAGGTAAGGCCCAGAAGAAGAGCAGCTACTTGGGTTTAGGAGCAGCTGCAAGCTCCCTGCGTTTTGGTTGCTGCCACAGTTACTGTGCTCTTAACTTCTATTAAGTGAGTTTTAATGCTGTGTGCCATTGGTTCAGAATTCCTTTCTGCAACTCCTTGAAATTCTTCATCCTCAGTATTTTTTCCATTGGTTCTTCTGCTAGTATATATCCTTATTTTCTTTTAGCCACTACATGTTTAAAGCTTCCCATTTCTAAGCCAAGTGCTGGGCTGTGTGAGAGAACAGCAAGGAGAAGCAGCAAATGTTATAGGCAGCTCTTGAAATCAAAAGGGTGGTGTGTCACAGTGAAATTTAACATAAGATTTGGGCTAAAACAGCACCTTTCACTCATACCCCTGAGTGATCTAAAGTTTGTTAAACAGATGTTTCCAGCTGTCCTGTGCCCAGGACCAAATTTTCCGTGAACGTGCAGCATCCATAAAATTCAGTGTTTGTAGAACAAAGCACAAGGAATATGCCATCTGTTTAGCTTTTGAGGGGGAGATTAACCTTGATTAGCTTAGAAATCTAAACATGAAATATTAGGCATGTCTAGATAGTGATCTGTTAAAACTGTCCTCTGCAGATGTGCCCTTTTTCACTGGCTGCAGGCATTGTCAGGTTTGAGTTAAGCTTGATGGTTAATTTGGCTGAGTGAAAATGAAATGTGGTGAACCCTGCACTGATTGGTTCCAGTACAGGTGAGATAAGATAGGGTAGTTGATGTGAAGACCACATTTTATTCCTGCAGGTTTTGTAGTCTGTTTTGAGGACTAGCCCACTGGTAATTCAGTTGTAGTATGTTAATGTGAGGAAAGAAATTATGGTCTAAACTGATAAGCTAACTTGATTACAGAGGAATAAAGAGATGTAAAATTGCTAATGAAGTGAATAACTATACAGGTGAGAGAGGATGGGAATCGTTCTTCTACAGCTGGCTTGAAAGACTCCAGAGTAACAACAGACTTTGTAGTAAAGCTTTGAGGATGCTGCTGACCTGAACTTGAAAGACTTTTACAGGTGGAATTTGGATCTGTAACTGTAGATGACTTTATCTAAGCCAGTCTCTGATTAAAGATAGGCTTGAAGCTCTGCATTAATCTAGCCATAATTCCTGTGGCAAGGAGCTGTTGAAATAATGTGATAGTTAGAGGCTTCTTTCTAACTCATCTTGAAGCTGTTTTGTGTGATAGTGCTTTAAATATTTTTATGAAGTATGGACAGGTTTCCAGTTTGTTTTACTGTAGTAATTTGAGTCATGCCATTGCTATCTTAATAATGTGAACTAGCACAATTAAACAGTTAAGGGTTAAACTATGCTGATTCTTAGTAACTCTTCATTTTGAGCAAGTCATTCAAAACAACTTCCAATTATCCTGTCCAGTCTGAAATTTCCTGGGAAAAAACTTATTCCTGTACTTAAAATACACCTTGAAACATGAAGTAGTCACTTTTCCTGTGAGGCAAGACTGCTAAATTAACATGAAAGGGTTGTGCATATTGTGGAACTCTTCCTTGACCCCCCAGTACTGTATGCTGACCCTGTGAAAAGAGAGCTGTATTAAATTCATGCAAGCTTTTCCCCCCCTCTCTATCATGCAAATGTATATTCCACCTCCAGGTCTGTTTATTTGAATAAATTAAAAGTCCATACATATTATGGGCTTGAGTTTTAATATGTGACATTAGGATAGAATACTGCTGAACTGTAACCAGTTACTTGAGTTTAAATCATTTATAAAACTATCCACTTTTCTTTTGCCTTCTCACATGCTATGACACCGATGATGCAGTGCCTGGTATCACTGTGCTTTGTATTTATTCCCCCTGCAGGTGGAACTCACAGTGCAAGAGAAGGAGAAGTATCTTAATGTGTCTCGTTGGTTCAACCACATTCAGCATTACCCAGGTGTCCGACAGCATCTGTCTGATGTCATCTTTATCAAGAACAGATTGTACACTAATGCTCATTAAGGCAAATCTTCATGTTGTTTGGGAGTTTAGAAGTTGTACTGTCCAAAGCCACTAACTTGCAAATATTGTTTTGTAACCTTCTGTATGTGAACCAAAACTGTTAATGCCTCAAATAATACAAATGCATTGAATTGCTGTTGTTCACTGCAGAATTTGAACTAAGGAATTGTATTGTGTATCTGATTAAATGCAAAAATGATACAAAGATGGAAATGGAGTTTTAATTCACTATTTTTTAAAAAATTTACGGTTCCTTTAATTAAACATTCAAGTGAAATTACTCGATCTGTATCATCAATTCTTCACTCCTTTTGCTATTTATTGAATTTTTATGTATGTCAACCCACTTTCCTTTCATTTTGTTTTCCATGGATGTTTACACTAGTTTTGTACAAGAGCTATATTGTGTGCCAAGGATGTGAAAAAGGGAACATGCAAATGTTACAAAGTATTTATGTGACTGAATAAATTATTTTAAAACTGTAGTCTTAATTTGGCTGTGAAACTTTCTAGTTTTTCTTCAGTAAAGAAAATGAAGATTTTAAAAGGTTACTTCACTTCCTGCTTCATTGTGTGGTGTACTGCTTTGCTTCTAGAAATATTTTCTTTCAAACTGGGTAGCAGAGTTAGTGTTCTTAAAGATTTTGCATGTACTTCATTTTTTGCACAAGTGCATATGCACTTTTCCTGCCCCCCAATAGAACCAATCAAAAACCTCAATTTAATATAATTTGCTGCTCTGTCAAGTTTACTAGCAATGTTTAAGATTCGGTTTAAAACACGTTGTTGAGTCACACACTTGAACAAGTCATTTTACTGTAGAATGTGATCCTTTGATTTTTATTTTTAACAAGTATTAAAATGCTAACTTTAATTGGTTAAGTGCCTTCTGCACAATTCAGTTAACATTTAAGACATGAAAGAAATACAAAAATACTTTGATACTTTAATTGATAAACCAACTTCAGATTGGTTTCTACAGCAGTGCTTGGCAGACATCACCACTTGTACCTTCTTCTGTTTTTACATGCTACGTAGGAGCCTCTCACCCAGTAAATATATAAAGATATCTTGGATAGATGTTTGAGCATTTTGAATATTAACAGTCCATAAAAAAAAAAGTGGATAATGAGATGAGGGAATTAAAATTTATCCTGACAAATGGACAGAAGAAAATTGCAAGGGTAAGCATAACCTGGACCATTCCAGGCTCTTAAGAGATGTTCTGTAGATATACATACTTTTATTTTTAATTTTTTTACTGAGGCACACCGAGTTACTTTTAGAGCAAAAATGTAAGAAATTTCTCACCATTTCCTGGGGTCTTATTTCTCCACTTCTACCCTGTCTGCTGTTAGCTGCTCTTGTTCCTTGCTATTTAGAATCTCACCTTACTTACTTACAAAGATCTCTGGTGAAATCTTGAGTTCTGTTCCAGAGTTGTGGAGTGGATTTTAGTACAAATGTACATTAGAAATATCATGCTCAAAATTTGTCATATTTGACTGAGCTTCAAGTGTTTACTGTCAGTACTTCCATTCTTCATTTCCAATTTATTCAAACATTTCCGACCTAATAGTGTAGATATATAAGTGACTTTGCTTTTTCCCCTCATGGGCAGGAGCAAGTGATGGTACAACTTAGAAAAATACCTGCACTTCTACTATAATGAGCCATTTTCTGTTTTGGAAGGGGAGCATGGGTGTGAATCATCAGTGCATTTGGGCAGGATTTAGGGAAGTTTCACATTCATATTACAGATTCATTGTTTTTATCCATGTTTTTACAAGTGAGAATAATTTAAGTTCTTTAAAGTGTACATGCAAGCCTTCGTCCATGACAATAGCAGTTTACATTGCAGCTGAATACAGTGAAATTGAACCAGAGCTAAATGTTGCTGGAAACAATACTGTCATCTTTTCAGACAGGTTGTTGTAGAGATGATGCTACAATGTGTCTTATTTTTTTTTAATCCCAAACAGCTGCTGTTTCCAAGTATTGGGATTTCTCAAGTTGGCTACATGCTACTGCTGCAGTATCCCCTAGCCTCTTGTGCCAGTTTTATTTTCTCTGGTGTAGAACAAAAGTGTTCATTGCTGCTGAAATGTTAAAAAAAAGTTCACCTAGCAGAAATATGAAATGTTTAGAAGTGGATTAGTAATATTTAACTCTATACTATCTAAAAGGCACTTGGTCATTATCATATAGTAACTTGAGCATATTTCAGTTTTCTCTCCTCTGCATGGAGAAACTTAAGGGGATAGAGGGTTAAAAGCAAAGAAGCATGAATTGAGACTTTGCCTTTAGAGACATGACTGGGAAAACCAGATGGTATTGATTTTTCTTGCCTCTCCCCCTTTCTATCTAACGCCTTTTGATCAAGGACAACTAAATCTGTAGAAAAACTGAAAAATCACAAATGTATCTTGAGTCTGACTGAGACTGTATGAGACAGTTTTTTACAACTGCTTCATAATTTTAAAAGAAGAGGTGTATTGTGAGCTCTCAAATTACAATTGCTGGTCTGTATAAGCAGTTTGCGTGGGTCAATGTTCAGCTGTTTTTAAAGCTACTTCCTCTTTCTGAAATATTTTCTTATACTTCTTTCAGTGAACATTAGTAAAAGAGACTTTCCTCCCTTGCAACCCCTTTCTCCTTTCTTAAAACTTCAGTTGCTGAAGGGCACTGTGATGTTGTTTTACTTTCGTTGCTTTGCATTTTGATGATGATGATGACCAAAGTGATGTGTGGAATTTATTTTCACAGCATTTCATGAACAGCGATACTTTCATTTGTTAATGTATCTCATCATTGCAGTATTATTAGTTTGCATAATTGTTCTAATTTATTCAAGGGGCCTGACATATTATGGTCTTTTAAGTATGTGCCCCTGGGATTTGAGTTTGTTGCCATATGGTGAGATAGTGCTGCATGACAGCCTTTCAGCAACTGAAGAATTCAACAGTGAAATAAATATGATAATTGTAAGTGCTCAGTGAAATCCTACACTTACCACTTTGACTGGTCTTTTTCCCTTTGATGCCAAGATGACTACTTGTAGACCAACCAGGTTGAAATGGGTGTTCAAATAATGCATCAGATATGTTAGAAATGTGCTGATGATTTTTAGTTGTCTTTGTGTGTGTAACTTAATTTTTAAGTGAGAGTTCAGTTTGACTTCTGAAGTCTGTAAGGGTGTTTCTTGCTCTGAGACTGGCTGATTTATAGAAAAATATAGGATTAATAAGAGATTAGAAAAGAGTGAGTAGGCATGAGAAATTTGAAAAGATCACACTGAACAAAAAAAAAATAGTTTCAGTTTAGACCTGGGTACTAAGAAAATCTGACCATTTGGATGGAACTAAAGTGAAGGCTTTACAGCAGCAAAACTAAAGAACTTATTTATGATAGCTTATATTTGTAACATGCTTCCTGTCACGTTCCTGTTGTGTCTCCAGTAATTTACCACCAGGTTGGCATCCCAGTTTTTCACACAAGAGTTACAAGATATCACTTCTGAAGAGCAATCGAAGCAGTCCAATCAAGCAAGTTTTGTCACCGTTCTTCACCCCACCCACAGTAAGCACTTGCTGTTAATAGGTTTGCACCTACTGATTTTCCAGATTCTTTGTGTAAAAAGTGTAACTTTTGCCAGTGAAGTCTCCTAGCTAACACCTTAGCTGTTTGCCTGTAAGATCTGATATTTTCATATACTTTTTTTCATCTTGTAATCCTTCTCTATAGCCTACCCCACCATCTTCAAAATATTTGTAAACTGAAGTAGCCCTTCTCTCAGGAATTCCACACTTCTATTTCAATCTTTGGAAGCTCATAGGCCTAGAAATGGGGAGCTCATTTTTTTTGAGCTTTTTTTTGAGCTTTTTTTGAGCACCTTAAATTTCCCAATAGGTGTTACAGCTTTGGAGGATCTTGATAAAATAATTCTACAAATTCACTTTGTTTCTCTCTCACACAGATATACACACATCAATTTCAATTACAGCTAATGGAAGATTAATCAAGACTCTTCAGTGTGGGTGTGGATTCTGGGTGATTAGCAGGAAGCTGAGACCCTTAAGTAGGGTTTAATATAGATGTACTTTGTAATTCAAATAAGACATTCATTTTAACTATTTTATATGAAAATGTGACTTAGAAGTGGTTTTGTCCATGAAGTACACCCAAGTAATGTTACAGATAAAAGAGCAGTAAAACTTGAGACCATCTTTATTCTCCTTCTGGTGAAAAAACAATAGATGATCAAAAGTCTGCTGTTAATTTGGAAGAGGACAAAGTACTTAAAAAGAGATTAGCTAAGAGAGATGACAATAAGGAATAGGTAGACCTATAAAATCATTTTCAAGAAATCCAGTGTAAGTTCTATTTAGAAGTCTGGTTCATATTCTTTCCGATCTGCTAGCATGTTCTGTTTGCATCTCTGCAGGTGATCTATGGTTTGTCTGCTACATGAATGTTGAAGTTGGGAACAGATTTTTCAAGTAGATTTGCTTGGTATGGCCGTAAGCTGATTTTATAATATTATGTATATACAGACCCTAGTATGTAATTATTTCTACCTTTTTAATTTTTTTTTCTACAAAGAGGGATCAGTAGGCCTATTTGATTTTTTTTTCCCCTTTTGGTTTTTAATCTTATCACTTTTTAAATCTTTGGTGTGTTCCACAGTCTTTAACTTCCAATTATTTAACTGCAATGATGCAGCTGCTTAATGGATTGCTACATTTAATATTTTTCCCCCTAAGAGCCGTATTGCTTCTTTGCATCTATAATTGGATCATGCCACTGCTGTCCCTGATGGAAACACCAGGTTTCGTATTCACCATACACCTGGGCATGTGCTTTCTCACTTGGTAATCTTCATTTTTTAATTTTTTTTTATTTATCAAAATCGAATTTGCTTTGTGCTTGAATTTTACTGCAGAAGAAATGAGAGGCGAAATGCCATCGTGCACCTCTTGCTGCACCGAGCTTTCAAATTCAGACTGGGCCTATGTATCCCACCGCTGCATGTCTTGAAAGTGAGATTTATAGTACTTCAGAGCCCAGCTCCAGGGCAATACATAAAGATATCACAGATTTGGAAAGGGCGATCGATTTTGTAGCAACCATTACTTGTTACTGCTCTGTGCACGGTCCTGCAGGCGTGGCCTTTATTTTCCATGCTGGTAGTGACTTCAGCCAGCGTGGCTGCCACAGAACACCGCACATCCCATCTCTCACTCTGCAGGCAGGCGGGAGGTGATTAATTTTTCACTGTTGCTGCATCTGAAGGATTCCCCTTTCCCCTCCCACACTACCTTGGCCCCTTTAGGAAGATTTTCATCCACTAAACTTTCCCTTCTCTGTTGGAAGAACTAAATCTCTTTCAGCATTTTCAGGCTGGTGATCTAATTTGACAGCTCGTAGGTGATGTCTATTCCTCTTCAAAGAGGCAGGTAGCCCCGGGCTAGCCAGCTGCATTGTGGATTCTGCAGATTTGGCTTGCTGTTCCTGCTGGGTGTCATCTGTCTTCTCAGTCTTGCGGTGGATAATTTTTGTCCTCCCCAGCATCATCTGCCTGAGCAGTTTCTGCCTGGCAGGCCTGTCCGTCCAGGTTGAGCATCAAGCACAGCAGCCGCCCGGCTAATGTGACAAGGCACCCCTCCAAAGAGCGCAGCCCCGGGCCTGCTTTGGCCAGCATGGGCAGCGCAGCCCGCAAACTTCCAGCCATCACCATCGTGGTGCTGCGCTCCCGTCACGGGTGCAGCCCATGGACTCGTTCTGCTGGCGCAAAGTCTGTCCCCCGCCTCGCCCTCTCAAGGGCCGTCGCTCCGATTGCTCCCATCTGAGCAGATGTCTGCCTCAACAGGTTTGGGTTTCCCTGCCTGTTGCCGGCGTTTGACTCGGACACCGCCACTTGGATGCAATAATCCTTTAGTGGATTATCGTCGCCAGACAGCCTGTGGGGGAAATGACAGGACTCGGCACGTTCATCTGGAGATTCTGCAATTCAGAGTGCTGCTAATGCTAATGGGAAGTGGCAGGGTGATCCCTAAAAGAGAAAGCGGGTTCCATTGCACGGCAAAAATGACAGAGGTTGTTTAGCCTATCTTCCAGAAAAATACATGATGACTACATATGTTGATTTTCATGCTCCAAGCCATAGCTATTTCCATATTTTTGTGACTTGATGGCTACTTTCTACAAACTGACAGGTTAGGGGCTCCACAAGTATTGTCTTTTTATAGCCATCACCTCTTTAAGTCCTCCTTAATTTCTTTAAAATATGTTTTGAAAATAAGCTTGACTGGGCAATGAGAGTAACCAGGGGAACAAAAAACAAAAACAGGCATAAATACAATAAATAAAGCATATTCTTTCAAAAAAAACCCAACAGTATTCAAACAAAGGAGGAATGGTTTCAGAACAGTAGTTCTAGAAACCAATGCAACTATCTGTCACAGGATTTGCCCTTGTTGCAGTCTCACAATTCCGAACCTGACATTAGTCATGATGTAAAAACTCTTTCCTAGAAATGCAGTAGTTTCAAAGCCCCTTAACTACAGGATTTCCTCCTTAGCAAATAAAAAGCTGGAGCATAGGGCTTAGAGGGGGAAATATCTTGTTTGAGAGGCTACCAAAGGATGGCAGCTCAGCTGGAAAGGGTAAAATTAACATTTGAACAATTCTAGCCCAAATTATTAGTGATGATTGAGCCAACTGGAATATCCTACAGATATTATTAATATATGAGCATTCGTGTAATTTACTGGTGATTGTCAAATGCTTACATGCTTTGGATTCAAGTGGGAAAACAGAAATAGTAAATTATAAGTTACAATAGGTGGTCACTGTGGGGAAAAAAGATAATGTAGAAGAACTATTTTTAAAAAGAAATCTTACATCTGCTAGTTGCCTAATTAATGTAAGATTTACAGATTATGTAACAGTGAAGGAGTGAAAAACTTTTTACATTATATATTTATGCTAAATTTAATAATAGTGTTAGTTGAACTATTGAACACTTCCTAATATGATTAATTTTATTATTTAAATAAATTCTAACTATATTTTGCCTGATTTGGGGGATTGTTTCAACAAAACCAATTCATTCATTTTTAAGCCTGAGTTTAGAAGATTACAGATATTGTCAAAAAAAAAAAAAACACAGTAATTTCAGTGAGCAGTTTCCAAGCTTTTATTATGTGACATAGGATTTAATAATAGGATTCATTATTATGTCAGTTCTAATTGCTTTTAAAAGTCCCTTTTTTTTCCTGAGCCAGACAATTGCCTGCCCCTACTTATAAAAGCTATGCAGAATAGAATATGGGCAGAAGTAATTTCTAAAAAAGAAATACATACTACTTCTGTTCCCTAGTAATAAACTAGCAATTGTTCTAGTGGCTCCTTTCTGGTATTCCAGGTTAGGACACTGAAGGCTGCAGCAGCTGTAGCAAAATTTGTGGTCCAGTTTGTTCTTCACTGACCATATAATGACAATGAGCAGTGACCTGGTATGTATTGCAGATTTTTAAAATTGTGTAAAAGAAGAAACAAACTGTAGGTGCAATGGCCTAAATAGGATCAATCTGTTCTGGAAGTTATTGAGTTTATGTAGCATCAAGAAAAAAAAGTCACGAACAGAAGTTAATGTACTGCAATTTATAAGTGGTGGGGAGGGAGGGGAAGTGTATTGAAAATATCCTAATAGTATCATGGAATCACAGGATGGGTCAGGTTGGAAGGGACCACAGTGGCTCATCCGATCCAACCTCCCTGCACAAGCAGTGTTATTCCAGAGCACATGGCACAGGATTGCGTCCAGACAGTTCCTGAATTTTCCAGTGAGGGAGAACTCTCTGGGCAATCTGTTCCAGTGCTTGTTCACCCACACAGTATGGAAGTTCTTCCTTGTGGAATTTCCTGTGCATCAGTTTCTGCCTGTTGCCTCTTGTCCTATTGCTTGGCACCACCAAGAAGAGCCTGCAAACATCCTCTTGGCACCCTCCCTTCAGATACTGATAGATATTGATGAGGTCTCCTCTCAGTTGTTTCTTCTCAAGGCTGAGCAAGCCCAGTTCCCTCAGCCTTTCATTTTAAGAGATGCTCCAGTCACCTAATCAACTTTGTAGCTCTCCACTGGATCTGCTCCAGGAGTTCCATGTCTCTCTCATACTGAGAAACCTCTTTTGCACTCTCAAAAGCTCTCAAAAGAAATGTACAGGGATTTTACGTAATTTTTGCTTTTTTAATAGTTGTAAAAAGAGCTCTCTGCACTTATTTTTTTTGTAGCCCCTGTGTCCAGCAGTTGTTATTCACATGTGCAACACCCAGAAACAAACTGGATTTGCTTAATGCATGTCTCTTACTATAATTTCTGAATCACAGAATCGATTAGGTTGGAAAAAACCTCTGAGATCATCGAGTCCAACCTATGACCCAACACCAACATGTCAACTAGACCAAGTACCACGTCCAGTCTTTCCTTAAACACCTCCAGGGATGGTGACTCCACCACCTCCCTCGACGGCCCATTCCAATGTCTAATCACACTTTCTGTGGAGATATTCCTCCCGTTGTGCAACCTAAGCCTCCCCGGGCGCTGCTTGAGGCCATTTCCTCTCATCCTGTCACTACTTTCAGGCAGCTGTAGAGAGTGACAAGGTTCCCCCCGAGCCTCCTTTTCTCCGGGCTGAACACCCCCAGTTCGCTCAGCCGCTCTTCCCAAGACATGCCCTCCAGACCGTTCCCCAGCTCCGCTGCCCTTCTGGGACCCGTGCCCCTCTTTCCCCGTACAGCACAAGCCCCGAGCGCGGAGCTTCGGGCGGCTCTGGGGCTGGCGGGGGGCGGTTCCCGCAGCCGCGGCCGGCGCGCCGCGATGACCTCACGCCGCGGCCCCGGGNCAGCCCATCATAAAGGGTAAGGAAGGAGAGGGAGCGGTGCTGGGTCTCGGAGGTGCCGAGCCCGCCGTGTGACCCCGCGGGGAGCGGCCGTGAGACAGCCCAGGGCCCCGCGGGAGAGGGAAGCTGGTCCCGTGAGCGGAGCAGTGTCCCGGCACCGCGCCAGCTCTCCGTGGTCTCGGCGCCTTCCAGCCCGCCGAGATTCCTCAGCGTGTGCTGAGGTGTGAAGCTGGACACCTGGGAGGCTCAGCTGGCTTTCATCTCTCACAAGTGGAAACCTCTGTGGCCTTATTTCGGGGAACCGAGTCGCCCACCGAGGCCCTTGCCACCGGCGTGGAGTTTCCTGGGAAGCTCTTGCTTTTGTCTTGTTCGCCCAGGTTGTGTCCTGGTTGATCCGTGCCCAGAAGTGTTTGGACTGGGAAGCCGTTTAGCCCGTGCTTTGTTTACTGCAACACGTCATTCCCCAATTTCGAAATAAGCGTTCTGCACCCTTTTTGAACGGGGTGGGATTCAGACTGTTAAGCAAACACAGGTGGATTAAGGAGAGACGGGGAGTCCCAGGGCAGGTCCATGAGCTGGGGCAGGAGAACACATCCTTTAAATGTCAGTGCCAGCTTAAAGTGCTTTTTGACACTACACTGTATTTCTTGAAACAGTATTTGCTATGCTCTCACAGTGCTTTTCAATTTAACAAGCTTTCTCTTTATGACAGACGAGCCTGTTTATCTGCATACAGTTAGGTAGTAAATACTCTTTTTCAAGACTAAATTTCTAGCCTAGTCCTGAAATACAAGACTAAATTTCTAGCCTAGTCCTGGAATACAAGAAAATGCTGAGAGTTTTACTTTGTAGTGGGGAATCCTCTTGTCTCTTGCTGCAGAAGACTCCCCCACTTAAGCAGCGAATCGCTGTTAAGCTGCAGCGTTTAGTTCTGTTCTTTTATCACCATTAACTGTCGGACACCGAAGCTGTACTGAGGACAAAGAGGATTGAAACAAAGGGTGCTGAGGCACAGAGGAAAACGCTCACCTTCACAGAAAGGTGTCTTTGACATCTGGAATACTGAGTGCGTGCATTTTATCTAAGCTACTGGTTTCCTGAATAGATAGCTTACCCTACAGATACTGTCCTGGTACTCTTTTGGTTTTGCATGTACTTGGTGAGCAATACTCCTTCCTCACACTGTGGTATGGCCTGTGGTGTGTAGCCTGGTGTGACAGTGAGAGAAAAACTAAAATTCTGGCTTTCATTAATCTTCTAGATGTTGGGGAAATCTATTCAAGACTCCTGGATCACAGACCAGTAATTCAGGGAGAAATACGTTACTTTGTTAAAGAATTTGAAGTAAGTATTTGTATCTTCTTGGATTCTGTCACAGTCTGAAACTTTGAACAGTTTTGGCGTCTTTTTAGATATCATAGTAGGTACATAACTTTCTTTAGAAGGACTTGACATGTCTTTTTTTCCTCGAAATAACACACCTGTAGTATGTGTATGCATATTTAGTAAAAAAAGCAGTAACTTATGTCTTTTTCTTTTCAAAATTTTGAAAGGGACATCCTTTTCTTCATTTCCTGCAGGAGATTGGCAGCAATATTGATGTAGGAGAGTGATGTAATCCTAACATCTTAGAGAAGTCCAGCTGGTTCAAGGAAAAGTGTTGTTGGCCAGTATAGGTTTACATCTAATTGAGAAACTACTGAGAAACTCAGCTGGATTCAGCTGGCACAGTTGTAATTTTATTTTGCTTTAATTTTCATTACACAAAAGAAAGTGATAGTACTGGAAGAGAAGAGCAACACTTCATGCAAAGTAAGAAAATGATTAAAATTGAATTTAGCAAATAAGGCTAAAGTACTGAAGGTGTAAAAATGTTTATATGCAACTTTGCCTGTAAAGTATAATTTGGTTTCCACAAGATGGCAGCAAAAGCTTAGAAATTTTGAATCTTACGTCAACAAAAGGCTGTTTCTGAGTAGATTTTCATTCTTACAGAATATGGAATTTAAAATATTAAAATCAGTCCTGAAAATGCAGTTTTCTCAAACTTCCAGAATGCAGATCTGATTTGAATGACATTAAAATGTCTTTCCTCCTCTTCCCCCCACAACCCAGACTGTAGCTTATATTCCAGGCAGGTCTGGTTTGTATCTTCTGGTTTAGGAAAATACATATGTGAAATAAACTCTCCTCAGATCTCTGTCTTGTAGGCTTGAGAGTCATATGAAATTATTTCTCTTCTCTGCTTTCCCTAAATAGGATATAGTAGGTATTTTCACATGTCACTCCATAGGAAGGAAAATTTTAAACACATTGGCAAAATTATAATTTACATCTTTAGATTTATAATTCATATATTTCTCTTGTTGCACCTCTCGTTCTGTTTTGTAGACAAATTTAATGTAATCTTAGATCTTTTATTGAAATTTAATTACTGGTTTATACTTTTATGGGGGAAAATAGCAAAGTAGAGGATTGTTTAAATTTATGCAACTTAGACTTTCTTCTAAGTGAGTGCAGGACCACTGGGACCAAAAAAAGTACCCTTGTTTCTAGCTATGAAATATCAGATCTTTTTTGGTTGTAGTAGGACATATGCTTATATTTTCAATGATTAGCACCTAGTGCATAAGGAATGTAGATTTGCATTCAGGAAATCTGAAACCTTTCTAATTAAGTAGTTTTACTTGTCTGTGCCTCTGTTTCTGAAGTTTTAAAAAGAGTATGGTCATCCAATGGCCCACTTCATGGGATGCAGTATTTTTTGTTTATCTGGAGTTGTTATCTAAAGGAAAGTGCTGGAGAAATTCAGAGTGTGAGTAGTGCTGTGGCTTCAGAAAAATAGATTATTTCTTTAAATGTAAACAATAAAGCAAAATCTTGCTGTTCTTGTAATTAATCATGATCACCAGTGAGCTAGAAGAGCTGACTCTTTAATCAGTGTTATATTATTCTTTGTTGACTTAATTGCTTTACCTCAGTTAAAACAATTTTATTTGCATTGTTTTTGCTTCGTGTGGAAGGTGAGACATCAAGCAAGCAGAGTCACTGCTGTGTTATTTCTCAGTAACAGCTGAGTTATAAGAATGCAATGCTTTCAAGCTCTCTTGCTTTCTGTTATTTTAGATATGCTGTTAATTATCTGTACAAATCAGCTTTTTGCACACAGTGCTTAGCTAGTTAATACTGACTTTTCTGACAAGGGCCAGAAGGATTCTTGTATTTTAGTGTGAACAGTGGAACGTTGATCTCTTTTTTTTTTTTTTTTAGCAAAGCAATTTTATCAATGCTGTTAAATAAGTAGAGTAATACTTTAACAGACAATGATATAGTGTTTGAGGTGAAGCTATTAGTTTATCAACTGGGAAACCATCTTTATTTTATAAAGTGGAACTCCTTGTTAGCCACTCCCTTTCTTTCATTTTTGTGGCAGGAAAAACGCGGCCTCCGAGAACTGCGAGTGCTTGAAAATCTGAAGAACACAATCTTTGAAACGAATGAACGTGTTCTTCCAAAGTGTGAGCAGGCAATGCAAGACAATTTGAGTGAAACCTTCAAGAGATGTAAGCAGGTTGCTTCTTATTGCCCTTGTTGTATCATTTTGAGGAGTAATTTAAATAGTTTGTATTCAAAATACGATTTGTAGAAAAGTTACCCTACTTGGATAATTTTCTACTATTTACGTGTTTTTTTCTCATATCTGTGAAATTTTGAAAGGGAAACAACAGGGACATTTTTTTATATGTATTGATCCAGCCACAGAGCTCTTGCTAAGGTTACATTAAAGCTTTTTGTTGATTTAAGGAGACGCTGTTTCAGCCCATTCTTTTTCTATTCACTTGGAAATAGTGGTCCATGTTAACTAAAGCCGTGGACAAAATTTCAGTTTCCTGGTTTGTTGCAAGTGTGCTGTGGTGTGACCTTCAAGTTTCTTAATCTTCCCATAGGAGTGCAAAATACTGTCCTCTGTCATTTAAAACCAAACTTGCTGCTGTATAGCTATGAAATGTATTGTGATGATCATCATTATTTTCATTATTATCATTATTATTATCTTTAGTCACAAACAGGGAAGTAGTAGTAATGGCATGCTAATCTTAGTTTCATCATTATAATAGTCTATTCCTTTATTGCCCAGATTTTTAAAGAAAATTTAAAATTTGTTGTACTAATTTTTCAGTATCTTTAGTCTTCTTACTCATTCAGCAGGATGGCTTCTTCAAAAGAGATTTTAAGAAAGTGTGGGTACATAGCTTTAGCTGCCAAATTTATGCAGCTGAAACATGCCAGTGTGGGGTTTGTTACAATTTATGTGTGGCATGTGGTATAAGCATTTAATTTCTTATAACTTATTTATATGGCATCTGGCATATGCAGAATGGCAAATGGTAGATGATGCTGTCTATACACACAAAACAATTGCAGGAAAATAATGAAACTTAAAAATTAGTCATGCAAATAAGGCATATGTTCTGATACTTCTTCTAACAGGAGTGAACCTTTGATGCTGCTCTCTGCCTTTCTAATGGTCAGCTGTGCAGTGCATCTTTAGTAATAGAACCACAGAATGGTTGAGGTGGGAAGGGACCTCTGGAGATCATGTCCAACCTCCCCGCTCAAGCAGCGGCAGCTCGAGCCAGTTGTCCAGGACTTCGTCCTGTTGGATTTTGAATATCTCTATAGGTGGAACTCCACAACCTCTCTAGGCAACCTATTCCAGTGTTTGACCACCGTCACAGGAAAATGTTTTCTTGTGTTCCTTTGAAATCCCGTGTATTTCATTTTGTGCCCACTGCCTCTCGTCCTGGCAGCGAGCACTTAGAGAAGAGATTCTCTCTCTCATCTTCATTCCATTCAATTCCCCCTGGGCCTTCTTTTCTCCACACAGCCTCCTCTCATACAAAAGATGCTCCAGTCCCTCAATCATCTTTGTGGCCATGTGCTGGACTTACACCAGCCAGTTCATCTCTTTTGTTTACTGGGGAGCCTAGAAGTGGATAGACTACCTCAGGTGCAGCCTGTTGTGCTGATGCTTAGCGTGTATTGCTGCCTGAGATTGTTCCTCCCCACATGCACTACTTGACATTTCCCTTTGTTGAACTTCATTAAGAATCCTCTCAGCCCAATTCCCCAGTTTCTCAAGGTCCCACTGAATGGCACCACAGTCATACAATCTTTCAGCCACTCCTGGTTGTGTATCATCTGCAGACTTGCTGAGATGCACTTGCTCCAGCATCTGGGTCAGGGATGAAGATGTTTAACAGTATTGGCTGGAGCTCTGTCAGCACTTGTGGACACTACCTGTCAGGCCCTGTGGACTTAACATATTCCCACTTGGTTTAAGTGCCCCCTGTCCTGGTCTTCCTCCACGGAGGTAAGTCTGCTTTGCTCCAGACTTCCCCTCTGGTTTCAGGGTCCTGGAATTCCTGAAGGCTGATCTCTATGGTAAAGTCTAAGGCAAAGAAGGCATTGAGTACCCTGACCTTTTCCATGTGTTTTGTCACCAGCTCCCCTGCCCCATTCAGCAGATTGTCTGTATTTCCCCCAGTTTTCCTTTTGTTGTTATGTACTTGTAGAATCTTTTCTTGTTGCCCTTTGTACCCCTTGCCAAATTCAACTCATGATGAGCTTTTACTTTACTCGTGCTGTCTCTGCACAGACAGCAACTATATTCCTCCTGCATCACCTGCCCCTGCTTCCACCTCCTGTGTGCTTCCTTTTTAAGTCTAAATTCAGTCAGGAGCTCCTTGGTCATCCATGCTGGCCTCCTACCACAGGCAGCACCAATATTTGTTGAGATGGACCTTTCTTGAGCTTAGAGGAGGAGATCCTAGAAAAGGGTACTGTGTCCCTTCTGTTACCGTTGTCCCAGACGCTTGTTTTGCCCACCTTCTTTACCTTTTTTTTGCAGGGGGAATCACTCCTTTGCCTGTCATTTCTAGTTTAAAGCTGTCCCTACCAGGTTGGCCAGCCTTCTGGCAAAGGCACTTTTGCTCTGTTAAGTCAGGTGGATTCCATCTCTTCCAAGCAGTCGTTGATGCTCAGAATGGGTCCCATGGATATAGAAACCAAAACCCTCTTGCCAATGCCAACTGTGTAACGAGCTGTTAACCTCAAAAATCCAGCAGGAAGGTTGAGGAGAACATTACCTGTATCCCCATGCCTTTGACCACTGTCCACAGATCCTTGTAGTCATTCCTGATATTTCTCAGATCACCCCTGCAGTAGCACTGGTGTCTACATGGAAGAGCAGCAGGGGTAATAGTCTGAGACTCTGACATCCCGAATGTGAGCTCCTGGCAAGAGGCAAACCTTCCTGGATGACAAAACATGCTGAAAGGTGGGGAGCCTCTGTCCCCTCCCATAGGGAGTCTGCTGCAACTATCACTTGCTGCTCTCTCCTAATGGTCCTGAGCAGCTCAGACCCAGCCACCAGATGCTCCAATTCACAGTGGTCCCAGCTCCTCACCAGCTATGCAGGCTGGGATCCTGCTCTGTAAGTGGAAGTGCTCAGGGTGGCAGGAGCCTGTGAGAAGTCACCAGCTTTACAGTGATGATATAGAAGTTAGGTATTTCTCAATGCCAGGCTGTGGTAGTGGGAGAAGTGGCTGCTTTGGGGAAATTAGCGTATTTAATTCTGTGCTAATTAAGTGTTAAATAAGTTAGGGAAAAAAAAGCGCATAGGAATACAGTTCCTATTTCCATTGAGGAGTTTTCCCAGGCTTAGTCTCACGAGAGAAGCAGCTCACTCCAGCATAAAGATATTCTCCATGTAGAGTCTATACACAGCTGATGGGGGAAAAATAAGAAAAAAAAAACAAGTAAAACATAGTTTGGTCACCTGTTTCTACTTACTGACTTTAGAGTGTTTTTTGATGTCTTCTGAGGTGCTGAGTAGTGCACTCCACCTCATCAGCAGCACTGAGGAGTGTGGGCACAAGAAGACCTCACTGCCTCTCTGGTTTTGGCTTCTAGAACATGGGAAGGTTGAACTCTGCCATAAGCCTATGTACAGTTATAGGTAAAGCATTTTCTGCAAGTACTGGTGATTCTTGGGCAGAGTTAAATGACACAGTGCAATATAATCTTTGAGTTGTCTTTTAAATCTCTTTCAGGCAAGTTTCTTTGATTTACAACAGCAGACTGATCTACTGCAATTTGTTATTTCAGTGCAAGCTGCCAACACCATGATCCATAGACTCCAAGAGAAGGAGTGTGAAGCGAGAAAGGTACAGGATGCATGGATGGATGGATAGATTTATTATGTGATCAAAGTCTGGTGCTTCATGGCAAGTTTATCTGCCTTCAGTATAGCAGAACTTACAAACATATTTTTCTAGACCTTATTTATTTGCAGTAAATCTTCTTTTGGGGTGATTTCTGCACTTATAAAATGCACACTGCAGAGTTAATGGATCTAGCTAACTCTTCCTACAATCTCCTAATATATGGAAACTATTTTTTTTTTATTTCCTTTGCTTTAGTTTCCCTCCTAGCTCAGACTATAACATTTGTCATATACAGGGAAAGCTTAAATATATAAAAAGCTTACCTTCTGTGGAATAAAAAACAGCTACTAACCTACCAGAATGGAAATGTAAATCTTTCCTAGTTAGCTGAGAACATTGACCATATTATATATATTGCTTGTTGAAAAGGAAGTGTGTTTTTCACTTGTGGATGGGTTATTTAATGAAGGGCTATATTATAGGAACATGCGAATCATTGGAACCTTTTCACTTGGCTACACTTTGCTTATTTGGAATACATGTGCTCTGAATCTAAAATTTGGAAAATTATACAAGAAACTAATTTCATGTTTTCCCATTACTTCTTCTGTATTGTGTTCTTATGCTATCTCTTATGTGCAAAATGCTGTTTATAATAATGCAGTTCAGAAAAGCTGAAGATGTTTCTGTGGCCATCAAGCAAGACAGGCTGTGCATTGGGGGATGGGAGCTGATAGTCATGTTTTTCTTTCCTCCTTGCAATTGATGAAGATGGGTAGTCCAGTTGCCAGTCAATACTGGTACTGTGCAAACAGCACACTGCTGAGCACTGACAGTTTGCTTGTGTCTAACACTAGTGTAGATACTGGTAGAGAGGTTAAATAGGAAATTCTTACAGTTCTGCCACTGTTTGTTTGAAGTAAAACTTTAATAAAAAATTTATAGCTTGGAAAATGAACAGTCAGTAAGAATGGTGACTATTTTTTAAAAATATTAGCCGTACGTTTCCACTCTTTTTTTTTTTTTAATATGTAGTGGAAGAATAGTTATAGCTATTCAGGATTCATAGCATTTCTTCAAGTTTGTACAGTAAGACTTTTTGGTATGAAACTTTACAAATGTGAGTAGTAACAGGTAGGTAACTTTTCTTAAAAATACAGGTAAAAGTTACCATTGTAGTGCAGCCACTTGAGGAGAAATACTTTTCCCTTTTCTAAAATGATGTGTTTTGAAAAAACTATGGGAGGTTGGTAGAACGTAGTGTCGGGTTTGGGTAGGTGCTGTGTAATCCTGTCAAAAAGTGTTTGACACACCAACATTTCAAAACCCATTGAACACAAAGTAGTGTACTAGTCAAAGTGTTGGTATACATTGGTGTATTTTATTAGTAGCTGTTACTGCATCTGTTGCAATCAAAAAGGGTCTTGGCATAATGTTGTTAAAGTGTATCAAATGCTGCACGGCAAAACTTGTGTATCTAGTCCATGATGTGTGATTCTGAAGAACAGCAGGGAAAGTGTTTAAGATTACATCAATGGTTTCCCGGTGCCTTTAGTTGACAAAAATGCCATACATAGGAAAGAGTCATTGCTGATACACTGAAAAGGAGAGGAGGGAAAAAAAAAAAAAAGATTAATCCTCTCTTTTGCTGGGAGATGGAGCAAATGGAAGAACAACTGCCTGGATTTATTTTGGCTTCTGCACCTTTAATATAACGGGGGCAGACTTCTAATACAGAATGCAAGCAATCTACAGAATTACATTGCATTTTGACATGCACATTGAATGTGTGATCTCTCTTTCTAGATATCTAGACTTTTTTCTTTTTTTTTTTTCAAGATAAGAGTGTAAAAGGAATTAGACTTACCAGAAACCAAGCAGTAAGAAATTATGAGGGGAAAAATAACTTATTTATAAAGAAAGGCATTCATCACAGTGAGAGCTAGCTGGCTAAAGCAGAAAAGCTAGCTGCCAGTTTCAAAGCATACAATATCTATGTTGTTGTATTCTATAGAAATTGCATAATTGTTAATACTATATACAATAGTATTGCAGACATCTTGCCACTTGTTTTGGATTGACTAGACAAAAATAAATGTTTTGGGTTTAGTTTGACCTTTCCATATGTTTCCTTGCTAATTTCCAGTTTCTGTGATACTTTAACATTACGTAGCTCTCATTAAACCCCCTGTTTTAATATGAGAAATGACTGTTAAAATTTCATGGTTTTTTCCTTTCAGCTTCAGGCAGACAAGGTGATGGCTCGTGAAGAGAAGTGCGTGGCCCACTGGGAGGAGTTCATGAAAGAACAGCAGACCAAACGTGCAGAGGTGGACGAAGAGCACAGAAAAGCTATGGAGCGCCTCAAAGAGCAGTATTCTGAGATGGAGAAGGAACTGGCCAAATATGTTTCTTTTTAAGATCTTTTTTAATAATGCTGGATTTGTGCCATGCTCACTTGCTTCTGACATCAATCGAAGTTCTTTTGGAAAGCTGAAACAGATAAGCAAAAAAGGAGAATGTCCTCTTTGGGCTTGGTATGGGAAGAAAAGGTTTGCATACTTTCAAACTTAAGTGCCTATCTGTGGTTGTTTGGTTCAGGGCAGGTGGAATGCCAGTATTTGTTTGTTGGAACATGGAACTGAAAATTGTGTGACTACATCAGCTCAGGGAGTTGCAAACTGGAGTTCTCTCCCATCAGCAGAGTATCGCATCACCTGGGAAAACAGAGACTAATGTAATACTAAACTATCCCAGTGTGTGCAGCCACAACCCTTTCCTAAAAAGTAGGTTTACAGGTTCCAGCCAGAGCTAGCTGAGAATTCACTGGAAAAACTGTATATTCTGCTTGTAGATTTCAAGAAAATAAACGGATTTCAAGAAATTGTCTTACGGAATACTTTACTTTGAAGTTTTAGCAGTGAAAGATCTCAACAGAGTTTTAAATCCAATTGTAATTCAAACTTTTGGATTGTGTTATCAGTATTATGAAGTTGAGTTGCAATTTGGATGGTTTTTGCTGACGTAAAAGTGGTAAATTGAGCTTGGACAACAATTTCCTCTTTTTTTCTCCTTGTAAATGTCTCAGACCTCTTTTTAAGCTTTACTGTTCTAAGCAAAGCCAAAACAAGCTCAAAAATAATCATGGGACACACATCAGTCTTCGTATTAGCTTTGTAGCTAGTACAGTTTTACCTTCAATATTTGGCATGCTATTGGTTTACTTAGGATAAACTTGTCAGAACTTTATGAAGCAATTGAGGTAAGATATTTGTTTCTTTATCAGCGTAATAAATGAGCAGATTAGTGGTAAAATGCCTGTAGTACTAATCTGCTTTCATACTAATTTACAGCTTGTGTGAAACTCCTGCATTGCTTTCTTTTATTCCAAACTTGCAGTTACCAGCTGTGTAACTGAAGAACTTGAACTTAATCAGTTCATTAAGCAGGGAAAATGAGACGTAGCACCTTAATGAAATTTGCTGCAAGCTAACCGTTAGTGCAGGAAATATCTTTCCATAATGTAGCTGGTGTCCAATGTAGAATGGAAACAGGTAAAAATAAACAGAATTTGCACTTTACCTGTATTGCAGCAGTAATATACCAACAAGGGTTGCTTGTGTAAGTTTATGGCTTGGTTTCAAGGCTCCGTTCCTGGCAGCATGTTGATAGTGTGATTAAAGTTAGTAGAGGAGATGGAATAAGTATTTGAGATTTCTTTCAATAACACTGAATTCCTGCCAAGCTGCTCTGCCTGCTACCATAGGCCCAACAGCTTCATCAATCATCATCGTGTATCTGGACTGAAAAGAGGACTTGCCAACACTGGGGCACACTGGAATGCTGGTAATTCTCTGTTCTGAATGGAAAAAACATAGATGTCTCAAAAGTATCCCACACATGAAAAATAGGAAAGCCTCTTTTAGAACAGCTCCTATCTGAATAGAAGGTGACTTTTGTAATATTTCTCAGCTTTGTGTATCCATGGTGAATGTTGTAACTAAGCTCAAAAAAGTTTGTTCATGTCTGTCTTTAGAATTGGGTATGGACTAGCTTTGTTTGGAGCACAGATGGGAAGTGGCTTCTGTCTTACCAGATTATTTGATGTGTATGTGCTCAAAGCCCAAATATCTTTGTAACAAAATGCATTTAACTACATACTGAATTAATTTTTATTTTTGCACTGATAATTTTTATTAAGATTTAGATATCTAATTAACTGTGCACTGGAGCTGTAGATTTTAGTATTTCATCAATTTGAGGGCTCATAAGCAATGATGCAAGTGTTACAAGTTGGATATTCACTGGAAAATAAAGTGGTATTTCCAAAACCTGGGATGTGTGCTCCTGATTCTTTGGAAAGCCTCTTAAGTATTAACACTGAATGTGTTTCTCTTTTCTGCTGAAGATCTCTTGAAAGCACATTTCTTCAAAATCTGTATCTCTCCCTTGGCCCACTGTTATTCATTGTGGGGAGTTACTGAAAGCTATCTGTTCCTGAAATACTATCATTTAGTAACTTTCCCCTTTTTTTGTATGATATGCTGCAGGTTCTGAGTTACTTGGAAATCGTCTTTGAAGTGACTTGCCAACATTTACAGGAAAACCTATGTTTTCTATCCAAATGCTTAAAAAAATCTCAGTCAGTACCTGATGTGTCTAATACTACCTCAGCACATCTGACTGATGAAAAAGATTCCTATCTTCAGCAGTGTTTTATCAAGGTGGGACTATGTTCTGTCTGGACACAGTAGTTCTCCACAGTGTGACTTTCTCTGCAAGATTCAAATTCTTGTTATTCACGATCTCTGCCATTTGGGAGAAATAGAAAATTGAATAGTTTAAAAGTTGGTTTTATGGTATTGGTGCATTAAGTTTTACCTTATACTTGCAATTTTACATGACTGAATCTCATTGCTGTAAAAATCCTCAGGATTTTTTTAAATCCCTGTTAAACTTGATAAAACTTTGCATTGTATTCCAATAGGAGTTGGAAGGAGTCCTCATCATTAACTTCTAGTATGACAGGTGAGTTTTGCAATCCCTCTCTGTACCAGACCATGTGTATCACTTTTTGCTTAACTATTAGCACTGTTTACTTTGCTGAACTGTTCTTTGTCACCGAAAGTGGGGTTGAAAGTTGAAATTACAACTGGAACATCACATCTCTGATAATGTATGGCTTGTTAAATCTTTCCTCAGAAATTGTGCAGTTTTTTTCAGTAGTCAAACTATGTAGCAATACAGGTCATAATCAGCCCATGAATTGAATCAAATAGTTCGGTGCTGAGTTGAAAAAAGCTTTCTGTGTCTCAGGGGTGTGAATTTTGAAGTTGACAAATGTTCTCCAGCAGGTGTCAGTGCAGGCTGGAGAAGGAACATGAGGAAGCCTGGTTTTATACACCGTATGGAAGCTAAATGCTGCTGTTCAGTTGTAACACGGTGCTTTGTGAAAGTAAAAGATATTTTGTGGATGAAGCCTCACACTTTTAAATATAGTGACAGTACTTATCAGTGGGATTTGCCCCACTGGCACTCAAAAAAGCTTAGAACAGGATGCTCTGAAAGTTATTTATGTAATCTGTGGATATGAACAATGTTGTCTGCAGCTGTTTTACATTCTAATTAAGATTTATTATTATCTGAGATTAGATTCAATGTTGGAGATTAAAGCCTTCAGGAGCTGCATTCTTAGACTACTGTTTGTTTTAATGGATCAGGTTTTTTGAAGGTTCAAGGCAAAAATTTAAGCTTATTGATAGAGATTGTGCCATAAAAGGAAATGGGATCTTCTGCAAATAAAATTTGTGAACAAAATTGCCATACCATACATTTTTAAGACAGGCCAGTTATGGTAATTGCGTGTAATTAAATGAATTTCTCAAAGTAGTAAAGATGCCGTACTCTCAGTGTTGTTGGTCAAGCTTCCAGTCTATGTGTCAAGATGCAGAAGAATCTGCAGGAAGATGGAATTTCAGCAGCTGTAGTAGGATTTCAATGAATAACACAACTGTCATAAATAGTTAGTCAAAGATTATTCAAAAATTCCAAGTAACATAGACATTTAAAAGAGAAGGGAGGAGTCAAGCATCAAAATCTATATTGAAGCAATTAAGAAAGGGATTTTTATAAGGGTTGAAAAAAATCTTGTAGAAATACTTTACTCCACATCCACATACCTTCTAGTTCTGCAGAGTGTACAGTATTGTGTGCACTACCTTTGCAGTTTCACAGATAGGTAATGAGCAAAATAGAACAAAATTGTTCAAGACCATGGCAAGCATTAGAAAGAAGAAAAGCTTGCAGAAGTCGTGCTAGGGCTTAAACCTATAGCTTTGAAAATCTGGGCTGAGGCCTGTGCTTCCTAACTAGGAATCATGTAGAGCTATCCACCTAAGTTTCAGTTTGCCACCTTAAATGCTCTGTGTGGGTCAAACCAGAACATGGATGGTTCAGATTTTTATTTCACATCATTTCATAGATGGTGAAGAAAAAGATAACCCTTTCAAGATGAACTTTCAAGATAACTGCACTGAAGGGTGGACAATACTATATTTTAAAACTATAATTTAAAATAAATTTCCTCAGTCTTCTCCCCTGATGACTCACTGGGTGGATACAAGGAGACCTGCAACTGAGTATATTTTTTTTAATAGACATTGCATTTAATGTGATGTAATGGATTTTAGTGAGAACCAAAGGACTATTTATGGCTTTTGCTTGGTACTCATTACTAACATTTTGAGATGAATATAATCTATAAATTTATCCAGCATTTTATGACATATGGTCCCAATATTTCATAATCTGAGAAAAAACCCTTTGTTCTTGCTGCAACAAATGTTGCAGGACCTGGATAAGCATTTCTGGTTGTCTTTGAATTAATTGTAAAATAAATTAGCAATCTTGCTTTGCAAAACTTTGGGGTGGTCCCTAGTCAATGCTTTCCCAAACTAGGATATGCAAAAATGTCTCTTTCTGCAATGTGTTCTAGAATATGCACAGCACTTTTCAGTAGCTTTAGCTCTGGGAAATTTAGGTCGGGATTGCTCGAGGTCATAGGAAGTCCTTTATGAGTGGCCCTAACTTTGTCCTTTCCAGATGTGTTTAGCCCTCATTAAATAAATTCCGGTTCCTGAAAATCCCCTCTCCAGATGGCTCTAAATATGTTCTAATATTTACTATGTCAACTAGAAAGCTTCTAAGCTGAATTACATAAATAGGAAATACCATGCATCCTTCCAGTGTACTGGTTTGAAAGAAAATGGAACATAATTTAGAAAATATTTAATGAACAATGGTCAAAATTTTAAAGTAGAATTACAGTAGCATGCCTAGCTAGCAGTTTGGTTTCAAATCATATTTTGAAGTCCTAAGGAGGAGCTATCCAGTAAGCTATCAGTCTTGTGGGTTTACTTTTTTTTTCCTAGAATAAACAGCCTGCAATACATCACAACACCAGAAGTATTTTCTGACATCAAGAAGCACTTGAAGCTAACAGGGCTTTGATATTTGTGTCCTGAGCAAGTTTAGAGTTGCTGGTTGTATCAGACAATGTGATGAATTCATTGTGTAGGGCACCTGGAGTACAGAATATAAATGCTGAACAGATACCTAGAGTAGGGCAGTACCTTTCTCCCATTTTGTTTAACACTTTCTAGTGTACCCATGTATCCCGGGAAAGTGGGCCTAATCACTGGCTGGCATGTGTCATGTCTGGTTGTAAAAAAAAAAGAAAAAAAAAATCAGACCTCAAATTATATGCATACATATTAAAAAAAAAAAAAATTGGGGTGGCCAGGATGCATTGTGTTTAAAGCCTTTTTGCAGCTGTGACTTGCAAATGGTACAGCAAATGCAATTTCCTTTAAAACGTCCATGAACAGATAAAATTTTATCTAATAAAGCTGTCTAATTATTGACTTTTGTTTCTTAGCTAGATGTTGAAGTAGGGAGGAAAGGGATGATGCAGGCCACTGCATCAGGTCGTTTGTATTTGCCATTGGAGGTGGTCACCAGCGGCACAGGGTCGCAAAATGCAAAATTTTTCTTCAGTTTGACTCTAGAGAATGCAAGTCCTAGAGAGGTGTGTGGTGATCAAATTGGAGCATGGAAAGTCAGAGCAGAGTTCCTGCCTGCTGTCCCTTAGTTCTTTGCAGCCTCTTTCTTGGAAGAAATAGTAGTTCCATCTTTATACCTCTCCAGGCCCAATTTTACTTATATCAAAAATCAAATTGAAATTCAAAAACTGGGTTGAATTTTTACCATTATCTTCAGTCAAAATTAAGAAAGAGGCTCAAACTGAGCCCTTGTTATTACAAGTTCCAGTCCTCGTTCTATTTTGCCTGCTGACACGTAACTGGACTAGGACCACATACCTCTGCAAGGAGGTTATCCAGCAGCTATTGTATTAGTGCTACTGTAGGTCATTGCCTCAGTATGCTCCCTTTGAAAAGGCTGCCATAGAGAGAAACTTCGGCTGAAAACTATTTCCAAATAATTTTCACACGGTAAGAAATTATTCTTCATATATGATGTGATTTCCACGTGCACCTTCCTTCTGCTTTCAAGTTCCCAGGCTGGTTTGTCCCACAGAATCCAATAAAGAAAGTGTGATTTCTCCCTAGGGTCTTTTCTGGTCATGTTTGATATCACTTAACATAATGAGCTTTTTACTCTCACATCATAAAAGGTTTTGTTTGAAATTTCTCTTTTTTTTCCTGTTCAACAAAAAGTGTTGCTTACATCCCTTCTAAAGAATGCTCTGAGTTATGTGAAATATGGACATGTTGTCTGGGCCAACCTCTTATCTTTGCCAGATTCAGAAAGTCTGGTTCAGTACAGTGGCTTAGACTGCATGTTTTTGTTGTGTTTTGTTTCTTTTAAAAATATGTATGTGTGTGTCTTGTTAAAAAACATTGCTGCCCCATCTAGGAACAATGCAACACTCACATCATTTCCTGAAAGAATAGAGTTGGAAGGCAATTATCTACTCACCAAACAGGCTAAAACAACAGTTCCTGATATTCTTCTCAAATATTTCAACTTCCCAGGAATCCGGAAAAAATAATTCCATAAGACGGTGTTATGAATGAAGGTATGACATTTCAGTTTCCTTCACTTGGAATCAGACATCCAGAGGTAATAAATTACCATGGGCTTGGCACTGCTGGAAGGGGGGTCTGGCTGTGGCAAATTGTTTTTCTTTAGAGCAGGAACAATGAAGTGCTTTTACTTCCTCCTTTGTCCAGTGACAGGCAAAGGCTTCTTTCTTAATGGGCCTTCATTCGCAAGCACATGAGTTACACACAGAAGAAACAGGAACCTGACGGCAAAGTACCTTGAATCAAATTTATTTAGAGATAGGAAAGTAAAACAAAGACTTTTTTCCTATTTTATCTCTGTGAAGTAAAGCCAGTAAGAAGGTCTGAGAAATGTTCTGTAACAGGAAAATATATGGAGAAAAAATGAGTGGTGACAAAGCATATTTATCTCTTTCCCAATGCACCTCAATGAATGCAGTTTTTACCAGCATTATCCTGCTCCAGTTTCCATCACTTTGTTATTACTACATCTGCTTTCTGCAGATGTTATGCCTCTGTTATTCATATTTCTGCATTCATGTTATGCCTCTTCCTTTTGTTTTGTTGTATTAATGCTAATAATAATAATAATAATAATAATAATAATAATAATTGCTTTTGCAGGTTCTCTGTCAATAGTAATCTTCAGTTTATTAATTTGTGTTTGAATAGGTCTTAGAGGGGATTGTAATTTGGAATGTATGATAGATTTTATATTGGCATATAAAAAATTGAGATGCTGGGGAAAGACTTGATGCTCTAAATCATTGAAGAGCTCCCTTTAGGTATTTAATAATCAAGCAAATGGAAAACACTTCTGAAAAGTGTGTGTTTTGATCCAAAATGAAGCCTTTTAGCAAGGTAGCACAGGAAACCTTGCACTATTAAATTTGAAGTCATAGCAAGGCCACTGCAAGTCAATGCACATCAAAAACCAAGTAGTATTATATCAGAAGCCCTTAACTGAACTTGCTCTCACTCTTGCATCTGTGTGGAGTATGAAGAAAATACTCTTACAGGGGATTAAGAAGAGAGATTGTACTGATTTAACAAGAACATATCTATCTCACAACTTTTCTTAGAGCTGTTTTTCTTGCTATTTATTTAAGTGAACTTGACAGAGCTCTAGCAGCTCCAGGGCTCTGAAAGCACTTGCCACACAACAGCAGAGTCTGTCCGTACTCAACATCTGGAAGCACATTCAGCATTTACAAGGGATCACTTGGCCAGATAGACCTGGACTCAGCAGAGAGCTTTGCATGTCTCCACATTGTGTTGTGTTTGTGCCAGGGAAAAAACAAGGACAAAATCCTGCTCCTGTTGAAGCCCTTAGTAACACTCACATTAACTTCACTGAAGCTAGAATTTAGCTAGGGGTTCTGTAATCAGGCATGGATTCTTGAGGACAAAAACAAGTAGTCCCTTTCTTTTAATAATGACACTGAACTGTGGTGAGGAAATGTGATGTAATCACTGCTCTCGTGCCACTGAACTTCTATACCCATGCCATCTAGGTTTTTGTCAAATTGAAGCTATTTGTTGCAGGCTTGCAATTTATCTATTTATTACAGTTTTATGAAACGGTGAAAAATATGATCCTGTTTGCTGTATCAAGTTTTAACTAGTTCATTACAATTCAAAACTACCTTCTTTCAAGCACTTAAAATTGAAAGGCATCTCATCAGTAGTGAGGTCAAAGAGTTTTAGTGCATTTCATAGCTAATTACATGTTTTGTGAATAGCAGGTTGGTTGTCATTACCCATAAAGGATAGGTAGTAAGAATACCTTGTCTTTTTACAAAATGTCTGGCTTTTACATAAACCAAAAAAATAATAAAGTTTAAATTTAGTTTATTGTTAAACAGATCTTTCTTTTCCTATCTGACAGCACTGGATACATAAACAGCTTTACATGAAAGTGAACTTCTTCTTTTCATTTCGCTTGCTCTACTCCTGCTCCTAGTAAGGAGCTGATTGTTTCCACAATTGTATTGGTAGAGCCCAAGAGGCTTCATCTCCCATCCTTTTCAAATGGCCTCATAGTTTGCAACTGCTGTAGAACTTGATGCTCTGCTTTTCACCAGTGCTGTCCCTTTGGCTTTGCTTCAGCTCATTGCTGAGTTGGCAATGTAATCCTAAAGGAGTAAAAGGCAGTAAATTATTTCTGTTACTGGAACACCATTAGTGGCCATTAA
Organism: Climacteris rufus; assembly: GCA_013398175.1. Classification (NCBI taxonomy): domain Eukaryota; kingdom Metazoa; phylum Chordata; class Aves; order Passeriformes; family Climacteridae; genus Climacteris; species Climacteris rufus. Next base: position 1,944,314 of record VZRZ01004119.1, on the reverse strand, counting down.
GCCAGTAACAGATGTTTAACTGAAAGGTCAGATAATTTACAATGTGAAACATTATTTTAGTTGCCACCTTTCACAATTAGAAGTATGTAGTTTATCTACCAAATACTCAAAGTGTTTGTGGCCCCATGCAATTAGCTAAAACCTGGCCTGGGAATCAGACTTTCATGCCATTATTGGATCATAAAGAAGAAAAAGTGGGGGAAAACCAATCCCAGCGTGTTGAGTAAAGCAAATGAAGAGTCATTATGTCTTTGTATTCGGTAATATCTATATTGATATTTTGGTAAGCCCTTTGATCAGAAGAAATTGAACTGAGCAATAAACAGCTAAAGATTAGATAAGAGGACTCAAGTGTCAACTTGCTTGGAAGCCAAGTATATTTTAGGATATATGGTCTGGAAACCTTAGGCAATTTATTAGACGCATTTTTTTTAAAAAACACGGAATTTATTAGAGAAGAGAGGAATTTGTTATCGTTATTTTAATGTCTACAGAAAACAGGATTGTCACCTTTTCTTACTGTGCAAGTAATTGAGTCATGAAGGCTCCAAATTTATTTTCTATAAAATTGAAAAGGAAAGAAAAGGTCTCAAATTGTAGTTCTTTCTCACAGGTAACTGTACCGTGCATCCAAGCATAGTAGAGGGATTTTTAGTAGAGGTTTTTGTGGGGTTTTTTTCCTGAATATGTTAGTGGCATAGCTGTGTTTTGTACTAAGTATAATACCTTGCTCCTGGGATCTGTGTAACTTCTGTGTAACTAGGAAAAAGGAGAAAACCAAAACTGTAGACATAGGAACACTACATACTACTACACTTTCAGTGATGTTATTTTCTTATATTTCTTTCCGTTGAATCCTATAAACAGAGAAAGGATGGAAGCCAATACATATTCAGAAAAAAACCACATTTATTTTGCCTATCAAATGGATGTTCATTTACTTTTTAGATCGGTGGTTGAGCCAGCATTTAAGGTAATTATTTTTTAAAAAAATAAATAAATAAAAATTGACTTTCTGGGGGCTGCTGTGTTGTCAACCCGTGGCCGGAGGCTCGGGCAGACATTCCCCAATTAGCAGGTTGCGTGCCCGTTCTGGTTGGCCAACTGCGCTGTTTATGCATCCTACACGTTACCGCAGTCGAGACTCAAAACAGTAAACACCTCAGAACACCAAAAGTGCCAAAAGCCACCTTATTTTTGTTGTTATTTTCTGTAATTATACCTGGGACGACTGGAGAGTTTTAGCACATTTCTTCCCTTGCTTTTTTTTTTTTTTTTTTTATGACTTGGTTTTCGCGTTTCATAAACCCTTGGCAATGGGTACAACAGCTGCCTTTGGACTTGCAGGACATGAGGTTCTTTAGGACACTTTTCCAGCAATGACCAGTCCCTTCTTTCACCATGCTGTGTGTTGGTGGTGTGGTCAAAAGAGTGGCCATGGTTTGTGTGGCCTCCTTGCGTGGTGTGGGACTTGCCCTCAAGAGTTGCTTCCCAAGGGAAAACTTCTGTGATTTCCCTCCTCTCATTTCCGTTTTGTGCTTGGCTTCCTAGTGAGCAGTGATGCCCTCTGAGCTCTAACATTTGTCCTTTACCCACCTTTTTTCCTCAACAAGCCTATATTGGGGGTCGCACTGTTCTGATTTTTATTCCTATTTTTTTTTCTTTCTTTAACATGAAATGTCAGTTTGGTTTACTTTACAGTGGAAGGCCTGAGACTTTATAGCGGAAAAGGTGTATGCAAGTTGTTTTCACAGAGTTTAATTAAGGTTAAGTGGAGTTCCCCCAAAGTTTTTGCTGGTGCTCTCTAATGTTTGATTTGGAGGAAGACGCAAGCAGTGGGATGGTAAAATCAACACATGGCCGAAAGAAATTACTCAGTCACATTTAGAAAGGAGGAGAAGGAAATGTGGAAGTGCCTAACAAAGACCAGGCTATCTGACATGATGATGAAGCTGCTATTGCAGTGTGATGTGATTTAGAAGACAATGTTACTTGTATATACTAGATCTTAATTCACTGAAACCAGCTGGGAAAAGGACACTGATGTGGCTGTGAAAAACTGAGTGAAAGGATCCTTCTGTCATGCACTGATGGCTGAAAAACAAATTGATATACGAGAAATTAGGTAGTATTAAGAGAAGGATCAAAAATAGTACTAAAAATAAAACAATGTATATACCTTAATGTATATACCTTAAAACAACTATACCTTAATGTATAGTATGTACTCACTTTGATGACTAAATACAGTCTGCTTCATCTCAGAAGGGATATGACTGAGAAGGGAAAGGAAAAGAACAGTGAAAATCAAATGAAGTTTGGAGAAGTGTGTAAGTAGACAGAAACTTTTAGAGGTATGATGTGGAGTGTGCAGTCTTTAAACAGTAAAAAGCACAAAGTAAATCATACATCTAGTCACATTTCTTTATTCAAGAGTAGAGAGAAAATGGATTACATCTATTTGTCTTTCACAACTGATTAAAAAAATTGGCTTTTTTATATAACACACAACTGATTTATAGTCCACACTCTAGGCTGTCATTGAACCACTGCTTTGCCAGTGAACTTCCTGGGAAAATTGTCCGTGCTTCAGTGAAGGACTCCACTTGGGAAATTTTACATTGGCTCTCTTGGGCAAATTTCATTGGGACTTTTCCTAACCCTTGAATACTATCCTTTACACAACACTTTCTAACACAGATGAAAGAATCTTGTCAGACACTTATCTGTATGTATGTGTTTTCTATGGATTTTAGTTCTTCAAACAATCTATTTCATACTGAATATTGTGCAACAATTGCTATCTAACTCTTAGTTGCGGAAGTCTGGGAATGAATTAACAAAAAACCTCCCATGTTTTACCAGAAGTATGATGTATTCCTTTTCCTTTAATATTCCCCTCTCCTATTGCACCTCATTGTTTTTCTGGGTAGATAAACATTCATGTGCATCTCACAAAATCCTTGAAGAGGAGAATGCACATAACTGGTCATATCTGGTTCATTTCCAGGGTTAAACTTGTCAGTGAATACTGGGCAGGAAGAACTAACAATTCTGCTTGTTGGAAATACCTTGTGGGAGGTGGGGTGACATTGGATCCCTCACAGCTTTGAAAGGTGCTGTGAAAGGTGGGGGAATACTAAATGGCATATTGACCTGGGTGGGGGAGAGAGAGAGAGAGAGAGGGCATGCTTCTCTTAGGAAAATACAAAGAATCCCATTTTATCTTATAAAGCAAATACATCCATACCACTGGGATGACTTTTTGGGCTTTGAAACAAATTTATCATGTAAAGTATTGAATGTCAAGGTAGCTGCTGTCTGTGCCAAACTTGTGATACTTTGTTGCTCTTGCTTATTAAGAGTTCTCTGTAAATAACCTTTCTATCTGTGTATCTATCTTTGCTTTATGTGGAACTTAATAGGCCAGCAGCATGTTTGCCTACAGCTGGCTTTGCTTCTAGCTTTCCTGAGGTGTAATGTACCCATCTTTATTTTTTTATTATTTTAATACCGCTGGAATAGTTGTGCGCTTGTGTGGGGACTGACTGTTGAAGCATCTATTGGAGAGCCAGATTGGCTTCTGAAGGTGAGACAAGGGCATATGGCTGTGCACACCTTGCAGATGAGGAAATTGTGAGGCTTTCCCAGTGCTGGTGCAAGGAAAGTGGGATTGCTGTCCTCAGGGGTGGTAAAAGGAGCAAGCTGAGCCAAGCTTTCCATGTACTACTAAAATGTTATTGCTGGACAAACAGTAAGGCCCAATGCAATCTTTCCCAATCAACAGTGGGCTATGGAGAAGGAGAAAATACAAATATCCCTCTTTAGAAAAGCAGAACAAAACAAAATAACTCACAAAGAAAACCCAGCAACCCTTCCACCAAAATGCTGCAACCCCCCTCCTCCAAGTCCCATGTTCCTGAATCTGATCCCATACTTCTGCTTCAGCACAGAAGAAAATTCCATGAGAATTTAATACTGCAGTCTTGTGCTTCCCACAGAGCAGCTGGCTTGGGTTCCTTCACAGAGACAGGGTGAGCAGTAGGTGATGGAATGTTTTCCAGTTAGCACTGGCATACTCCACAAAGCAGGGAAGGTATAGAAACAGATATAAATTAATAATTAAAAATAACCCACTTTCACCAGTAACAACAGAGAAAATACTTTCCATGCTATGTAAGTAATACATCAACATTTAAGCTGATTAAAATTTGATAAACTACTAACTTCCCTGTTTTCTGATAGGAAGGCTGGGGCCCAAGATAAAGCAGTGTCATACTGGGTAGGACAAATACCCTAGCATCCAATAAACTTTTAAAGCATTTATTTTGTTAAGACTGATCCCCATTTCCTCTGTAACTCTTTGTTTATTAATGAGTTGACTCATCCAAAGTCCAGCAGCTTGTTTCCACACCAGAGAGATGGATTTGCACCTCTGCCAAATGGAGTTAGAGGCAGAGATAACAGCCAGCAACAACAATAATCTTCCCTGGTCCCTTTGCCAAGAACAACTGGCAGAAAGGACTCGAGGAGTAACTTATCACCAGCATGGGGAGAGGCTGAAACTCTGGATGCAGAGGGGCTGCTGCTTGCCTGCCGCAGATAAACAGCAGGATGCAACCAAGAGCCAAGCGCATGTCGCAGGCTTTACCTGGTGGAGGAGGAAGAAGGCACGGAGCAGTTAAAGTAACACTCTGGGAGAGCCAGACAATTGTTTAAAGTGGTCTACTAATAGTATCAGCCTAATGCAGCAGGCTTTTTTCTAGTGCCAAAGCCACACTGACAAAACCCTGAGGATAGTTTGGTCCTGAGGTAAGTATTGTCCACAAATACACACACATCCTTGAGCTGATAAGGTCTTCTCGGGTGAAGTGCTGTATTTTTAAATGTGAGCAGATCCTGTATTAAAGGTGATGTGAAATGAGCTCATAACAGTTTGCATTTGAGATTTCAACCTGTTTCTCTCCAATGTTATTTTGCAAAATAATGATTACTTGTTCTTATCAATGCTGCTGTGGTTGAGCTGGATGACTCTCACTCAAGGGTGAAAGTATAGCAACACCTGCGGCAAATTCTCTTACAAAATTCCTATCGAAGTTTGACCTCTTGACTGCATCGCAGTTCTCTCTGAGAGGAGGTCCCTCTGCTAGCTAGTTATCAGACTTCACAAAAATTATAACTCTCAGTTACAGCTGTGCAGCTGATATTTATGTGGCTTTTTCGACAAAAGATGCGTCTTATCAAACAGTATGTTGATTGTAACTGAAACACTGATGAAGACAAAAGTTCTATGTTACACAGAACTCTCCATGGTTAATGAAATAAGATTCAATATATCTAATTTAATGAAAGAATAGAGCAGCTTTGGGAGTTTAGATTGAGTAGCAGTGGGAAATGGTATGTTGTGCATTATCCACTATAGCTGGGTTTCATACTGCTAAACCCATTTCAGATTAAGGAGAAACTGAAGCATGTTATTTTGTTCTGCATCTCTTATATGCCTTAAATCAAATTTACTTCTTGATCTGACTCAATGTCAGAAACTGTCTTTCCAATCTGGTTTGGTAGAGATTATTTTTTGTTATTCTTTCCTCTTCCCCATCTATACAGATAGAGATCCTTCCACTTTTTTTCTGCAGAGCTGTCTTTTCCACAGCTTCACCCAAATCTCCCATTTGAGCTTTTATTGTACCATGTACTGCTCTTCAGCTTGCAAGATACTCTTTGCAAGAGTATGCTTCCTCCCCAAAACAAGTGTTCAATTCAAACTCCACTTATATTTGTTCGATCAAGCTGCTTCCCACTTCAGATCTCAGATATGGCTTCCATGCAGCATCATATCCAACTTAGGACTCCAGTTCCTTCAATGCAAGGACACAAAATTGCTGTTGATTTTTAAACTTTATGTTTCCTGGCATTTTGAATACCAAAGTTGGGCTTTATTTTTGTTTCACAGCAGAAAGGACAGAGCTAAAAAAACAGCAAGAAGATAGTTTGCAATAAAAGTTTTCATGACCACTAGACCAAGAGATGAGAAAGTTACTGATTTCTGAGGTATGAGTTCAGGGTGGCAAAATAAAGACTTCCTGTGTATCAACAATATGATTATAAAACTTGAATATCCAAAATGTACTTATGCTGTAATCTTTGTCCATGAGCCCATCTCAGCCTCCAGCCTTTTCACTCCCACTTTATCCCATCTCATCTAAAGTTAGACTGTTAGCACCAGAGGAAAACACCATGCCTTTCCCATATATCTCTTTTTTGTTTGTTTTAGGGGTTTAGCCCATTTTTGCTTGCCCTATAAATAACTAATATCTAGTGTGGTACCAAGGAAGGAAGGAAAAAAGTTACACTAGATCACTAGGTGTCTCGGTTTTGAAAGACAGGTGTCTGCTAAGAGAGGTTGAACCCTCCCTTAGGACAGAGAACGTGATTTTCCCCTCCCTCCAAATTACTTAATTTTGAAATCAAGGGCTCTCAGGCAAAGATACGGGAAAAGGAATTACAGTTCTTTACTAGTATTTATAAACAAGTAATCACAATAATAACAACCATAAATAGAACCAGGAACCAATAGCAGATAACTTTCCCGTGCGGTGTAATCACGGTCGGAAAAAAAAAAA
>VZRZ01004119.1:1922056-1937560 GCA_013398175.1 Climacteris rufus | reverse complement strand
GCTAGCTGCTAGGTGGCAAGGACTTCTGCAGTTACAGCAGACACGGTGGTCCCGAGCAGCGGAGGCGGGGGGGGGGAGCAGGCAGCAGAGGCAGCTGGACTCTCCGGACCCTTCCGGCAACTGCTGCGAGAAAAACGCAGCCCGGGGAAACGTGCTCTTCCCAGTGGCAAAAGGGTTGAATTAAAGCTCACCCAGCCAGGAGAAGAAAAACAGAGCACAGTTGGATCTCCTCCGGTCGCAGCCAAAAGCAAAGAGCAGCCTCGCTTTCCCCGTGTCTGACGAGAGCGAGTGTCCGTTCCAACAGCTGGCTCTTCCCTTACCTGCCCCCGCCCAAGCACACCTTTTGTCTCTCACAAAAGAGCTGATAGCCCTAATCATCCGCCTATTTGTTACTTAGTAACAGTGATGGAGAAAAAATTCCAAGACATCCCTCAACCTCCAACACTAGGCAAAATAAGAAGTTGACAAATATTTTCCTTACAAAATGGAACCACTCTTGGGAGAAATCAATGCAGCCAGTGTTATGAATGAAATCCACCTGTTCAGTGTAGCTCCCCTGTTTCTGACTAACAAGCCTGCCACGCCTTGCAAGGACATTTGGGACACCTAAATGATGAGGCACACCAGGATTATGGGCTGGTCGCTGACAGCCACCTTGCAAGCCACTGTCAGGCAGTGGCTGCAGGGCCAGGGCCAGAGATATTCTGTGGGCTGCCAGAACTCCTGGTGGGGATCAGCAGTCACCCCCACCTTGTTGCTGTGGTGCCCTTCCCTTGTGCCAGGTGTTTGCCACCAGGATTAGTGCCCCAATGGGCTCTGTCAGGTGAAGGCAATGCACAGCTGTGCCAGCACAAGAGGACAGGGAGGAGAAGAGAAGAGTGGTGGGGCCAGGAGCTGCTTATGTCATCGTGACTTTCTACTCATGTCAGCCAGGTGAGTGGTGGTTAAGCGTCTCTTTGTTCCCAGTGTTAGTCCAGAGTGAACATCATGACTGTGGCTTTAAAAACTCATTGGTATTCATTCCCCTTAAGGTATTGGGTGTTCACCGTGCAATCTTACCTCATGTATGTCTAAGCATTCAGCCATACAAGCCTTAGAAGTGTTGCAATTTGTTTGCCATTTGATGTAAAAAAATTACTTCTTTTTTTAATGACATGCTATGGATTCAATTTCCCTGTCAAGTTTTCACTTTACCTCTTCCCTTCCCATCCAATATCTCCTTGAGCTTCCTTTTTGTGGCATCATAATAACTTTGCCTAAGATTCAGTTCTGCTTTTCATTTGGATTCTAATGATTTTCACAAGGATTTGAGGAAGCTGGAGCACAGTTCTCCATCTTGAATAGATGTTATGTAATTCTTTAAAGCATTGTAGATTTCTTGTCTTATCAGTAGCAAAATATAGATGAGGAACATGAACTACATTGGTTTCCCAAGAGAAATGTAGGAAGAGAGGAAGCTAAACACCTTTTCAGGAGATCAGAAGAGAGCTTCTTTCAGAATTTCTTCTTCATACACAGTAGTAATGTTGGCTCAGAAGACCCTAAGCAGTCGGCTCATCCTTCTTCACACCCTTTCTTACCACACATCCTAACAAAGTAAAAGACAACACCCAATATGTGTAGCTGGTAGCTGCACCAGGTAGTAGCCTTCTATTTCTTGAGAGAGTAAAGGACACTAGAAGGTGGGTAACATGTACAGCTGCCGTCTCACTTCCATTCTATGTGGGCAGACACAGCTGTTTGTGGTTTTTCCCCCCTCCCTATAGCGTTATTTTGCTAACACGTGGCAAATGCACCTGGTAGGCATTTCTGAGACTGAGGGACAAACAGCACTGAACACACTCACTGTACTGGCCTAAAAAGAGCACAAGATGTTACTTCAAATTAGCATTTGAAAGTGGCAAAGGCAAATAACTCTTCCTCAGCTACAGGTCAAGGTGAGAACTATTCTAGTTTAATCCAGATCTGTACGTTTTAGCAGAATGTGACTCCCGAATGACCCAAACAGATCAGAAACCTAGAGATCTAAGAGATTGCTTAACTTTTCAATAGATACTGCTATTCTGAGCTGCCTGTGGACAATTCCTTCTTATTAAAAATTAAATGCACTCATGAAAAAGCAATTTTCTTTCTTTGTTAAGAGGAGACCAAAGGCTTTCCCAGAGTTTGAGACATGGTGCATGCACAGCACCAGCATAGTCCCCAGCAAAAACAAGCCACGTGTGGGTGGCAGCTTGATTTGGAGGGATGCTTCAGAAGGTGGTGGCTGGAAGTTGCTGAACATTCTGTCAAAGCCTTTTTCAGAATTTTAGTGTATTTTACAAACTGATTCTTTTCCCCTTTTTCTTTCTATTTAGTTAGAAAATGCAACATCTTAAGGCACTGGACATATCAGAGAGGTGCCTTGTAAGAATGGTTATGAACATGCAATGTTGCACAGTATTGCCATGTAAAATGAACAGCTCACACCATAAAACCAGGTCTATTTCTTTCAGTGGGACTCCGGGCACAACAGTATGAGAAATGTGGCGTGTAAACCTCCACTCATTTTGAACAACTGCTGAAGATTTAAGCAGCTAGAGGCAGTGTGGTTCCTCTGAAGATGGGAGTGACACAAAGCCACTTGGTGTCGATGTGCCCTCCAATCTTGTAAAAGCTTGAATATGCATCTCAAATTTATGACTCAGGTTCCAATGGTTGGTAATCTTTATGACTGTAGTCCAAGAGTCGTAGTTGCTGTGTTAGAGTGCCTGAAATGGTGAAGCCTCCTTTCACTGTCAGGTGTTGAGCACGCAAAGGCTTGGACAAGTGACTCACTGCAATAAAGCTGATGACGTGTTGACTTACAGAGCTCTATCAAGGAACTACACTTCCTTCTTCTTCTGCCTGAACTTTATCTGCAAACAGAGGTCCCAAGCCAGGTGTCATTGTGGAAACAGATGTTAGGAGTAATAGCAGATATTATAAAGCTTATTTTTTAGCATGATTTCCCATAATTACGTCCCAAAATTCCATGTTTTCATCTTTCCCTACACAGTAGGGATGTCCAAGTAAAGTGGTTTAACAGCTGTAAACTCACTGTAGTTCAAGTGACTATAAGGAATGGGAAACAACAAACTAAAAAGCAATAAAGCAAAAGGTTCATCATATGCCAGAACTGGTTCCTATATTTGCTAGCTGGAGTGCTCAATAAAATATATTTGCTATTTATATCCTTTTTCCAGAGTAATTTGCAAGTATTCAAAAACTAATCCTCACATCACCTGCACGGATTGAGTATAAATTTCTATTCAGTGGAGCTAAAGTACAGATTTGTCACTGTGCAACAGCTCATCAGAAAGGTTTTGAGCTTATTGTGCCTCTCCAAACTTGGTAGCACTGGAGTCTTTGGTTTGGATGCTTTGACTTTGATCACTGAGGTAGGGTTGCGCAGACAGCACCTGTCTGCCAACAGTGCTGGAGCTTGAGCCAGCTGCCTATCAGTCATATGCTGCCAATAAAAGGTCTACTTCAAAAGCAGGATCTGCCATTAAAAAATAACTTCCACATCCAAAGAAGCCTTATGTACACAGCCTTATCTAGAGAACCCTAGATTGCCTTCACTTTGAGATAACAGAGAAAGAAACCTTAGCCAGGACCACATCTCAGTGGATGAAACAAGCACCCATAAGTGCTGCCCCGCAAGGAGGATCTGCTCTGCATCAAACAGGATCCAGAGCCTGTAAACACATGGGATGGATGGCTCCTGCATGCCTTGAAGTACAGCCAAAATGTCTTTTCTTCTCCTACTATGGTCAACATATTTCTTTCCAGGCAGCCTTCATCCAGATCCACCTCATTTACACATGAAAGCAAAAAGTGGTTCCATGGATCCTTGTATGTCCTGTCATTTTAAGGTGGTTAATTCAAAGTCTGAGATTCCTTTTTTGATGAAAGCTTCTTTGGGTCCTAGAACCAGATATATATTTCCAATCAGAGAAAGTCTACCACATGAATCTCCAAGTAGAAATACTCCTTGGCACATAAGCCTTGATGATGAACTTTGAACATTTCTTTACAGTTGTTTTCACTGCAATATGTTGAAGCAGGGGTACTCTGCAGGCAGGACACACAGTCCTGTTCCTTGCTTGAGTTATTTCAAATTTACTCTAGAATTCATATAAAACTTATGTGGAATGGATGCATTACACCTGAACAAAGTGTCTAAATGAGAAATGAACAAGTGCTGCATTTTAACCCTGGTTTTCCTCCCTCTCCTTGCACTATCATCCAAAACATACTTAGCCTTTGCCTGTGATTGTCCTGACATTTGTAGTGCACAGTGTAAAACTCTGAGATAGTGATTCAAATTTGAGCCAGTATTGCTAAAGAATTTAATATTTCTTGAAGGTAACTTTGTAATTTGGATACAAAATATATCCACTTTGCAGGGTGTCTTGCTGGTGTGAGAGTAAAGGTGCTTTTCTTTTCTTACAGTGTGCAAGACCTGGTTTGTGTTGCCTTGTGTGTCCCGTGCCAGCAGGAATGGCTGTCAAATGCCTACACTGTGTTATTGATTTAGTGATATGATCTGTTTGCCATCAGGGACTCCACGTAGTGCTTTGTACACATGAAAAGCAAGTAATTATGGCTCAGTTTCTGCTGTTTGCAGAGCTTGAGAGTCCTTGAGTGTAAAAGAAAGTCAGACCCTGAGGCAATTGCTGGTTTTGACTACATGAAATCATTGATCAGTGTATATAATACAAGTTCAGGAAGCAATATGTGAAGATAAATTAACTTTTAATATTGTAGAAACAGAGCAAGGTTCTCCCCACTTTTCAAGCAGAAAGCTGAGTAGCAGAATAGGTGCAGAAAAAAAGGCATTGTATTTATCTGCAAGGTTTGTAGAGAATGAGACTTCAGAGAGGTTTTGCTGTTGACTCACTGTCTCTGAGAGGAATCTTATGACCCACAGAGCATGAGAAACTAAGAGTAGCCCCTGGTGAAGGGTTTCAGTTAAGACTGTACTTCATAGAAGCAGGAATTTTGGTGGGTTTATTCCACTGGCTGAATGTTCCCAAGTTACTCTTTGTACCTCTTTGTTTCATGATCAAATGGCATGTTGTTCTGCATGAGATGGAGTAAAAAATTGATTAAATTGTTCGAAGATTGTTGGTATGATGTTTTCAGTCATCAGTAACTTCTGTTGCTCTAGGCACTTTGCAAGCTACTCCTGTTTTCCTATAGGATGCCACATTGGAGTCTATGTGCCTCAGTGACAACTTCAACATTATGTATGAATAACTAATCATATTTCCTTCATTTTCAGAATATTTCTCATCTCTCTTGAGGAAGAATTCATCAACATGAATGTAAGTGGGAAGAGAAATAAAAGCTAGCTATGCAATTCTAGAGTAGCTGCCTTTGTATGGTTGGTTGCATAAGGGTTTCTATAAAATCTAAGAGGTTCAAATTGTATAGAAACTGTATGATTATAATATTTTAATTTTTCTACATGCAGAGCTTTAACTAATTGTGTTCGAGTTCGCACCAAGAGAAAATATTTATTTAATATTTTCTAGTGGTAGGCACACATACAGTCTATGTATCTTGGCAAGATCGCAATCAAGGACAGGTTTGCTTTTTATCACATAGAATGAGCCTTCACAGAAAATCCGACATGTTTAGTTTTGTTAAACTGCTTGAGGTACCTCAGCTTTTCATTGAGAACATCAGCAGAGAAAATTAATTTCTCCCTGGCTGAATGCCTAAAGCTACAGTCACTGATTTAGTCGTATTTACCCAAGGATTAGGTCAGAAATATAGGTACCTAATACTTTTCTAGCAAACTAAATGCGCCAGAAACTCGATCATGTTTCATGAGATGAGATAAGATTAAATTCCGCCTACAAAAGGAGCAACTTTCCTCATTAAGAATGATGATTCCAAAATCTCTGAAAGCTAAAGCAGTTTACAGCAAAATGAAACGGCAGGGACATGGTAAATGTTCCTAAAAGATAAGACTGTGGTTAGGAACAATTTGGACACATAGGAGAATGACAGAAAAATTTATGAAACTGCAGTGGTTACAGACATCCAAAAAAATCTCCAAAGATCCTACCACAGCCTTATTCCCATCTCATGAAGGGGTAGTAGTGATAAATTTGTTGAAGACAGTGCCTAACGTGCATCATATTTTGATGTCTTTCTCACCAAGGAGGGGTTGAACAGAGCCCTCAGGTTGAGCTACAAAGAGCTAATCTGACTAAATAATTGTCTAGCCAAATTAGTTACATCTAATCACTGTTATCTGCTGTGCTCTGATGATTTTCTCTTGCTTCAGAAATGGCAGTTATAGCCATTTCCAAAGAGTTTGTAAACATCTCTCTGTGTTCAGGGCAATGATGGCATGTTTCCCTGCTAGGCTGGACCTCCTTGATGACTTCATCTTCTTTGAAGGTTTATCTTTTCTTGAGTTTTGGACATCATTGTTTCCCATTTCCTTTCTCTTTTCCTGTCTCCTTTGTCCATGAGTGCTGTCCATTCCCTTTCCTTGGTTTCTAGGGAAAAATGCCACCACGTTCCGTCTTTGGCCATCTCACTGTGTAGCCAAAAGCCTCCTGAGCACTTTGTGAAGCTTTTGCCTCCTGAGCACCACTCTTTACTCTCTAGACTGGGACATGATCCCTTATTTTAAAGCACTTTAAAAGCATTTTTTTGACTTTGATAAAGTGTCCAGCTTACCAAGAAATTAGCCTCCTCTAAAATATTTGCCATGTTGTTGATCTTTGCTTTATTTGCCATGAGTAAAACTAACAACAAAAAGGTGTAAGTACTGACAGGCCCTTCTGAGAGCTGCCCTCACTGCAGACTGGTTGCTCCCTGGTGTGTAACACATTGCAGTGCTGAGTGTGGTCTGCTCTCTGGCCCCTGATTCACACAGCAGGCTCAGGTGGATCTCCCAGCCACAGTAGTTTACAGCTGCTCTTGTGCTCTTAAGAAGAGCCACCTTTGAAGGCAGTGAAGTGCACATAATAAAAGCATTTGTGTTTAAATCCTAATCAGCCAGCTCCTATTTAAAAGGCTGGCCCTTTGTTTTACTTTTTAATCTCTGTACATTCCTCTTTGCTTCCGTGAATCCATGAACACTGTGTTTGACATCAGCTGCTGCAGGGAAAAGTTCATTAGTGCTCCAAAACATCCAAATTAGATTATGTGACATACTGGAAGTATAAAGCAAACATTAAGTAATGGCAGCCCTGTCAGTTAGAATTACAGTCCTCCACAGTTTTGGGTCTTCTTTACTAAAGAGAGGTGGTGTCACAGTTCAAAAGAGAAAAATGATGGGGAAAAAACTGCTCTTACTGGTTCCCTAAATTGCAGCTGGCTTTGAAAGAGTAACATCAGAATCCAACTTTTCTTTGGGTGGATGTTGGAGTATGTTGGTTACAAGCCACCAGAAGAGTGCAGGGCAGATCAGGGGAAAAGTGCTGATTAAAAAATAATTAAAACCAGTTTTCTTGTTTTACAGCATGTGGAGCTGGCCAAAAACTATGAGTGAGTAACTCTGTCTACACATGTGCTTCTTGGTTTCTTTTTTCCTAATCTTCATTCACCTTCTTGATATGTCAGACATTTTAAAATTCTTCTCATGCCTGCAGACCTTGTTTCTTGAGCTTTCGGTTGGTTTTATTTGGGGTATGCTGAGAAATCACAGGAGGTCTGTAATGTGTCAGATATCACAATGGACCAGCATTTGTACTGGCAGATAAAAGCAGCTGCAGGTTACTTAAGAGGGTGTGTGCAGTGTAATGGAAGATAATTCAACCATGGAAAAAAATAACATTCAGTATTCCATCATTAAGAGGAATACATTAAAGCAGCTGCAGAAGTAATAGCAGGAAATTCCTTCTTTATGATCCATGAAATCTTCAATCTATATTATCCTATTCTTCCTAACAACTTCTAATTGCAAAAGTGAATTTTCCCATTTATTAATTTTGCCACATAGTGACTTACAATTGAGAGTAAATTGCCTGAAAACAAAATTCCATTTTATTTGACTGAACCATAAGAATGAGAGGACCATGGAGTGAGTAGCATTCCCAGCAGTTATATATTCCTTTCCTACAGACAATAGAGAGCAGCCATTGAAACTGGGTTTTGTGGCCACAGTGGTCAGAGTCCCAAGGAGACAGTGGCTGGCCAGCACAATGAGCACACATTTCCTCCAAAAAGAAGAGCACTCACTTGCCATGAGACTGCTCTTTCCTTGCTGCTGTGCCATTTGCAAGGCTGACAAACTCGTAACATTTTGTGGGTGGCAAAGTGATGTCATTTTACTCAACAGCTTGTAGTAATTTCCACTCCTAACCCTTCATAAGAGGTACAAATTACCAAAGAAAAAGGTCTATAAGCTTACAGATGGCAGTATCGCTTTTCTTTTCCATTGAGATCACAACATCCTACTTTCTAGCTGAACGACAATTGGGCTGTCACTAAAATTACATAACGCTACGTCCCCTGAGGGGTTGTAGTTCAGGATTCAAAGGACAGCTGTCAAAATACACATTGCTCTATTCTGAGCTCTGAAAGTCTCCTAGGGGGTTGCACAAATGAGTTTGTCTTTTTTTTCTGTGAATTATAGGTAGAGCTAACAATGGAATGTTAATGAGAAAACTACATTTACATGGTGAGTTAAATGACATACACAGGTACAAACAATACACTAAAATGAGTAGTGTTTGCTGTAAATCCTGGAGACCAAAATCAGGGCTTATGCAAATGGCAGCACTATAACGACACAATGGATTTTGGTATCCTATGGTAAAGCTGGCTTTTCCCTTTCTTTTGTACACTATCACGTCATACAATATATAGTAAAATCTGCTCTGATTTTCCACATTTTGTCCTGTCACAAAGTCAGCTGTGCTCTAATAGCATTCACTGCTGTATACTGAGTGCCTGCAAATCGCTGTGAACAGACATTAAACTAAAGAGTCTCAGCACAGCATTTGAATGTGACTGGAAAGGAAAACTCATGTAGTTTTAGAAGATTTCTCAAAAATTTCCACAAACAAGAACGGAAAAAAAAAAAAAAAAAAAAAAAAAAAAAAAAAAAAAAAAGAGAAAAAAAAAAAAAAAAAAGGTTGGAAAAAATACCTTGGTTTGGCTAAGTGTTCTGGTTTAGCTCCAGTGGGTGGTTGCCCTACACAGCTTCTTGCCCACTCCCTCTGAGTGGGATGGGAGAGAAAATCAGAAGCCTCAAAGTGAGAAAACACACAGGTTGAGATAAAGGCAGTTTAATATGTAAAGCAAAAGATGTGTGCACAAGCAAAGCAGAATGAGGGATTCATTCACACCTTGCAATTGGCAGGGAAACATTCAGCCATCTCCAAAAAAGTTGGGTTCCATCCTGTGTAACGGTGGCTTAGGAAGACAAACGACACATCTGTGAACTTCCATTTTTCTCCTTCTTTCTCCCAGCTTTTATTGATAAGCACAACATCACATGGTATGCCATACCCCTCTGGTCAGTTGAGGTCTGCTGATTGAACATGGTCTCCTACAATGGGGGATTCTACATTCCCCCAGTCCCTGACTTTACCTTCTGTGACTTGGGCATTGTGACTGGGGCACTTGCAGGTGAGCACCAAGGCAAAAATGTCTTCAACTACCTCAGCCTTCCCCATGTCCCAGGTAAACCAGGTCTCCTGTTTCCTTCTGAAGAAGTCCCACATTTTCCCTAGCCTTCCTTTTATCACCAACATACCTATAGAAGCTTTTTTTCTTTTTGTTGCCCTTGGTGTCCCTGGACAGATTTAATTCTATCAGGAATTCAGTTTTCCTAACCTGATCCCTGTCTGCTTGAAAAACTTCTCTGTGCTTCTCCTCAGGCTGTATGCTCCTTTTTCCATCTTCTGTAGGCTTTCTTTTTGTGTTTTAGTTTGTACAGGAGCTCCTTGTTCATCCATGCAGGCTTCCTGACATTTTTGCCTGACTTACTCTTTGTTGGGATGCAGCATCCCTCAGCTTGGAGGGTAGGTTGAATGTTAACCAGCTTTCCTGGGCCCCTCTTCCTTACAGGGTTTTATCCCATGGTATACTACCAAGCAGATCCCTGAAGAGACACAAGTCAGTTCTCCTGAAGTCCAGGGTAGTGAGTCTCCTGTGTGCCCTCCTTGTTGTTCTAAGGAGCTTCATTATGTTGTGATCACTGTAGCCCAGGCTGACCTTGAGCTTCACATTCCACACCAGCCCCTCCTGGTTGGTGAGAACAAGGTCCATCATAGCAGCTCTCCTCATTGGCACCTCTGTCATAAACACATCTCAGGAACCTCCTGGATTCCCTGTGTCCTCTTGTGCTGTCCCTCCAACAGATGTTGGGCTGGTTAAAGTTTCCATGAGGACCAGGGCTTTTGAACACAAGGCTGCTCCTATCTGTTTGTAGAGGGCATCACCCCTCTGTCCTCCTGGTTTGGTGCCCTCTAGCAGACCCCCACTACAAAGTCCCCTGTCCTTGCCCTCCCTTTAATCCTGACCCATAAGCCCTCTTGGTGGGCTGTTCATCCATCCTCAGGCAGAGCTCCATGTACTCCAGCTGGTCACTGACACAGAGGGTGACACTCCCTCCTCATTTTCCCTGTCTGTCCTTCCTAGAGAGCCCTTATAAAAAATTCCATCTCAACAAAAACCAGTGGTGTAGCCATATTCTTATTTGAAGGAATGGAACAGAACAGAGCAATTTTCATGAGGGCCATAATGGCTCCTGAAACACTCTTTTTATTCAATCTAAAACTGAGCGTAGCAAAGAAGGGTGTGTACACTGTTATCACAAGCTGAAACAGAGTTAGGAAAATCTTCTTAATTTACAGAAGGCAGCAAAGGTCAACATGGCCAATGCAGATGTTAAAACAGTAAATGTAGAGGCTCAGCTTTTCCTGCTCAAAGCACTGCTAGCTGGGATGGATGATGCCTCTGATATTTCTTAGCTGAGGGTCTCAGGCAGTTTCTTGTTTCCCTCACTGTGCCCAGATATTAGCATTCTCTGGTGACACAACTTCAGCCGATGTTGTAAAATACAGATCAGAAAAAGAAGGCTCTTAATACAAACTGGGCTCCAGCAAAGTCCTTGAAATAGGAGAAAATATAAGTGAGAAATGGGAAGCTGAGAAAAATAGAGCAACAAAGCTTCTTCTTCCCCACCTGCAAATAGTCCTGTATTACTTGAATTGTATAGAAGAGAAAAAGGTGTGTCAGAGCACCTATTTCTGGACTCTTATCAAGCAGGGCAGTATTTTGCTGTGGATTGCTTTTATAACCAGCAAGAAAAATCACATTTAAAAAAACCAGAAACAAACTGAATGCATACATAATATCACCTTTTCAGGTCTGAGTCAAAAAGAGGAAATAGTTGTCTGTGACATGAATGGAAAGGAAACATCTGCAAAATAGTCAAACACTTAGATTAGATGTTAGTCCTGTTTTTGAAAAGCAGTTAACACTGGGGGTAAGACAACTGAGATGTGCAAGTGTTAGAACAAACATTTGCTGCTCAGCTGTGTGGGAATGAATGAGAGGATGAATGATTGTTTTTATTTGCCAGTCTGGTTTGTGCAGCAGATTTGTGGGATGGTACTCAGGCATGAATGGGAGCTGTTGGCTTGTTTAGTCTAGCAGAACAAAAGCGAGAATGGATGTCACTGCTACCTCTAAATACTGTCAGAGGGGAAAAGAGTATTTCATTGAAAAGACAATACTGGCACAGGAATGCCCTGGTATGAATGAGCTATAAATAAATATAGGTTGACTACAAAAAAAGTTCATAATCCTAGGCAAGGAACTAACTTTCAGAGTGGGGTAGGCAAAAAACCTCCAACTTGTAACTTGTTTTAAAATAGAACTAAGACTGTTTACAAATAGGACTGTACAATGTCATTATCTGGCAGAATGAGGACTAAAATTCATTCACTCTCAGATCTTTTTTGATCCAAGGCTCCCTTGGTCCTACAAAGCATTTCCATCAGACCTATGCATTGCACAGCCTCCCTGAGTACATACTGCCCACCAAGGACTTTCTTTGACCAAGCACAGCATGTGGATAATTTGTTCATCTTGTTTGACCCTTGGCAGGTCAGAGCACACACAAGGAATAAGCTGGTGCCTCTGAGCCAGAGGGAGCTGGCTGCATGGGGAATTAAGAGACAGGGTGCTAGGTTTGGTGTATCAGGGTTATTTCTCTGCAAAGATTTTGAGATTAATTGTGCTTCCAGAACTGAGGTCAAGAGAATGGAGGACAATGGGAGATAGCATATCTACACAGGGATAAACCAGCCATGCTTATAAACAAAGTTGGTTAATTGCTGTGTCTTGGCAATTTTCTCTCCATTAAGAGGTTCATTTAGATCAGTTGTCACAACCAATAGCTATCACCTGTAGCTGGTTTTTTTTTTTTAATGCTTTTTTCCTCCAGATGTATGTTGGCACCCAGAGTGAGTTTCTGTGTACTGTTGATGAGCAGTGAGGTGCAATTGCAGCAAGCACAAGTGGTTGCTGTTGATGGCTCTTTATTCTTTGGGACCATTTACCGCAGGTCTTGGAGTGAGCAGCTCCACAGCATTTACTCTGGGACAGGCAGAGGGAGCAGGGATCTGGAGTGAGGTGGTGACAAAGAAATTGAATTTTAATCGAAATGCAAATCAGCAAGCAGGAAGCACTAACTTACATAAGCAATACTAATCTTCTTAGCATTTTATGCAGAGGAAAGAGGTATTCTCAGAGAAAGATTTATTCTTATTAGCAGTTCTGACCTAGAAGTAGTTTTGGCTAATTGACAAGAGTTGAACTATAACGTGTACCTCTTCATCTGGGGAATGTCAAACTATTATACTCACATTTCTACTCAAAGTGATGCTGTATTGCTGTCCTTTCTCTGTGGTAGGTACCTTAGATGGAAGCCTTTAATTCACACACTCATTTAAAAATATTTCAAAATAGCTTCTAATTAGTCCATTTGTAATTAAGGTAAAAGGATCTGTAATTTAAAAGTCTATTTTTAAGTAAGGTAAATGTACAGAGAAAAAGCAGACCAAAAATACACTCAAGGGGAAAAGAAACCAGCTTGCTTAACGACAGGAGGTACTTTCTGTGGTTAGACGACTCACCTGGTTGTATCGACACTGTTCTTTAATTCTCTTCTGAGAATTAGTCATTCTCACCCTCTCTGATACTGCTTTTTGGTTTTGGGGATTTGTTGAGTTTTTCATATGCTGAGGAGGGGAAATGATCCGCACTTATCTTTTTATTTTTCTTTTTTCAATTCATGATTAGTCAATCACTTAATTTTAAGACCACAGAAAGCAACTTTGTTTAAAGAAAGAGCTATTACTTTGTACTTAAGGTTACTGATTTGAAATTAACTTCTGACTCTGGAGATTAGCTACTCTTCTGGACACTTCAGATTTATCTTTTTTTCTAGCTTGGCAATAAGAGTAGTTTGAGTCTTTTGTAGTTATTTCATGTATACATAATAAGGAATTTTGGGAGCCTAATTTTGAGGCAGATAATAGATTTCAAAACTAATTTAAGATTGTTGAAGAAAAGAGATCTTTATTTTTAATTTTTGGGTTTCGGGTTTTTTTTTTAGTAAGTTATTCTTATTGGCTCTAAGGATGGCCTTGGAAAAGCTGCTGTAGTGTAAAAGTGAGCTGAACAACCCGAGTCAGCACAGGCTCTAAGTGAAAACCAGCCAAGGCAATGAGATGGGTGTTGCACAAGTGCATGGGCAGCACAGCCAGGTCCTTCCTTGTGTTAATGCTGTGGAAGAGGTGATGTTAGAGGGAAGTGTTCAGAGAAGAGATCATGTGGGGAAGAAGTCTGGAGGGCACAGTTGGAAGTGAACTCTACCTGTGCGGGCACTGTGCATGCAGCAGCTTGTCAGCGAGCAGAACAGTGCCAGGATGAGCCTGTCTTGCTGGTTTTAAGTCCTGATATTGCACCAGCACAGACCTCTGCAGGTACAAAGGTCAGACTTGTGTATGTGTGCATGATTAATTATTTAATTTCCTGATTTTTTGGTAAAAATACACTTTCCTGTTAAACACGGTGACTCCCTGATTATTACCTACTTCACTATCCCAAACTCAAGGACTTGAAGTTAAAATCTGAACTGAAAATAATTAAAATTGAAGCAATTCTAGAAATGCTCTGGGACCTCCAAAACAAGAAAGTCATGGTCCTGTTGGAACAAGCCCAGAGGTGGACCATAAAGATGTTCAGAGGGCTGGAGCACCTCTCCAATGAAGACAGGCTGGGAGAGTTGTGGTTGTTCAGCCTGGAGAAGAGAAGGCCCCAGCTGGAGAGGGACTTTTTACAGGGGCATGGAAGAAATTCTTTACTCTGAGAGTGGTGAGGCTCTGAAGCAGGTTGCCCAGAGAAACTGTGGGTGACCTGCCCCTGGAATTGTTCCAGGTCAGGCTGGATGGGGCTTTTGTAGGGGAAGGTGCCCCTGCCCATGGCAGGGGAGTTGGGACTAGGTGGTCTTTTAGGTCCATTCCAACCCAAGCCATTCTGTGATTCCATGAAATACAACACCCATCTCCCCTGTCATACCAGCTTGCAGATGCCTCGCACTGATCATCTTTTTAGTATTATTTGTTACTACTATTAGTATTTACTGATTATTTTTACACTGTTGCAACTCAAACACCCTCAAGCAGTGTAAGCACCTATTCATTCCCTTCTCTCAGAGGTAGGTGTGAAGTGCAGGCCAGGAGAGCCAAGGGACAGAGACTCCTTTCCAGTTGGGCATGGAGTTGGGATTGAGGACCTCACTGGCCAGGCTGTCCCACAGAGGCACAGAACTGTTACTGACCCGACTGGTACCACAACACTTGCCTTTCTATCAATCGTTTGTTGTAAGAAAAGCTACCTTGCAGTATGCGTGCATGTGTATATAGATATTTTAAAAATTATTATTTGAAAGTTTACTATAAATCCATAGATCAATATAATTAATATATAACATCAAACAGATATTCTATTTTATAGAAATAAGATTTTAAGGGCTTTACAAAATTATTTGTTTCCAGGAAGGAGTGTATGTGTATATAAAAATACAGAGAATTTATTATTTTAAATTTTAACGTAAATGTATAGATAAATATAATCAATGTTTTAAATAAATATTGTGTGTGCATAAAAATTTAAAATGTTCTTGTTTTACATTTCAATATAAATTTACAGATAAATCTAATAAAAATATAAGACAAAAATATTATATGGTATATAAATAATATCTTAATTCTTTTTATAAAGTTATAGGTTTCCAGAAAGGAGCGTGTGTGTGTATATATAAAAAACATTAAAATTTCAATTATTTTAAATTTTAATACAGAGCGATCTAATCGATAAATAACATACTCAATAGATGTCGTATGCTATATCAAAGACACTTTTAGGGTTTTGCAGAGCGGTTTATTCGCGGAAAGGGCCGGGGTGCCGTCGGGAGGGAGGCGGGCGGGGGCG
>VZRZ01004119.1:1893190-1921527 GCA_013398175.1 Climacteris rufus | reverse complement strand
CCGGGGCCTCCGCGGCCGCGCGGGCCGCCCCCGCCACGGAACCTCAGGATCGCTGGGTTGGAAAAGACCTCTGAGATCAGCGGGTCCAAGCTATGGGCGCCCGAAGCCGCCCCCCGGCCGGGCGATGCGGGGGGAGTCGCTCCGGCGGTCCGCGGGGAGGCGGCTGGGTCAGCCCGGTCCGTCCCCGCTCCGCTTCGCGCCGTGCAGCAAAGAGACCAAAAGCAGCTGCAGTTTGGTGACCGTGTTACTTACCCTGTGCTGCCCAGCCCAGGCTCGCAGGTGCTTTCATTGCAGAATTTCTCTTTGCAATCACGAAATTTAAGGGTAATTTCGCTGGGTTAGCCCCGAGGCCACAGGTATCCAGAGGAGAGCTGGAGAGTTCTCAAGTTTGCAAGAGACCTGCTGGACTTTTGTCCTGGGCTGGTACATTTGGCACAAGAACGGTTGAGACGAATGAGGGAACAGTGCTTTCTGGATATTCCTCATCAAGAGGACAGTACTTCCCATCTCTGGGTCTTTCTTATGGTTGTTCATATTCTTCTTTTTTTCTTTGCATCTTTCCCTACCCTTTTTCATCTTACTGATAAACAGTAGATGCTATTGGGAGTTTTATGGTTAGCATTATTGGGTTTTGGTTTTTTTTCCCTCCCAAGTTTTCTTTCATTTAGATAAAATAAAGGAAACATTGTACAAAAGTTATGTTTTGATCCAAAGTTTTCCATTGCTACACAGTGCCATTTAGGCATATGAGAGTCTTTGAAATCCATAGCAGAAAAGCACTTCCTTTGAAAACATCTTTTGTTATTAACATTGACTTATTTATGCCATGTGAAAATGTTAAGTAAAAGCTTGAAAGAGCAGATGCCTTTGTTCTCTGAAGATCACAAAAGTGGAGGACGCCTGACTTGCTGGTGAAGGACTTTTTCCTGGGATTGCAGTAAGGCCTAAGAAATGCCCGTGCAGAGCAGGGCTGCTTCTGTTCTCTTTTGTTTCCAGGTGATGATATCTGTGCCTGTCCATGCTTCAACTGACTGCTTCACAGGCATCCCTAAAACCAGATGAGCTTTTTTTATCCTGAGACACTGTTTGTAGGAGACCTTGTGCCAAAAGGGCTGTTGCAGAGTGCAGTGTATGCTGTACATCCTCAGTATTGATCAAAGGGAGCACTTGCAGACTTGGATCACACTGTGCCCTTGGGAGGCCTGAGGATCTCTGCCCAACATCAGTGTGAGGAAGCTGTGTTGTTTCCCAGATTTGTTGCGGCTTCTCTGGATGTTCTTCTCATCCTTAGCAAATCCCCTCCAGATCTCTGGGTCTTGGCTTCAGGGCCCTTGGTCTGGACTTCTGGCTCCTGACAGGCAGCAACAGGGCCAGGTTTCAGGTCCAAGGGGAAAAGAAGAACAAAGGGAACCTCCAAGTGCCTGAGAGAGGTGCTTATAGACAGCAGTAGTTCGTTGTCAGTGGAGTCAGGGGGCAGCCTGTCAGTCCCAGAGTCTATATGAGAGCCTCTTGCTCTGTTCCAAGGTGAGGTGCTAATCTCCTCATGCTTCTCACTGACTGTTCTCTGTACAAGTTACAAGGGCGAAGCCCAGCAAACAGCCCAACATTCAGCTGGGATTGTCTTTCAGATTTATATGGGTGCTGCTAATGTTGCATCATCAATGCTACCTGTAAGAGTTGGGTTAGATCCAACACCACCTTTCTCTTCCAGATTCTTGAAACAAGTGTTGCTGAGGACCTCACTACTGAACAGTGGCAGCATAGGGGGTCCTACATTTGTTTCAAGTTTTGCAGGATACTCCAGGAGGAGACCATTTTCCATCAGATGTCATAAGATTTTTGTTCAGAAGGCTGTCCTACTTGGTAGCTACACTTGGGGACAGAACAATGAGCAGGTTACTCTCTTGATGGCACAAGATATTCTTGTTTGCCATGCCAGTTGCATTTCTACAGAGCAGTGAGGTTCTCCTGGTTCCTTAGTTGGAAGGAATCTCAGAGGAGTAGTTTCACTACGTTATTTTGATCTTGCAGATCTTTTCAATGTATGTTCTTTCTTGGTAAACCTCCAGCGAGTCCACTGAGCTGCAGCACAATTGATCACCAAAGTTCATTGTTGTTGAATGGATCTCTGTTGACTGGATTTTACCTCAGCTGGATTCTTTTGCCCAGAGCAAGACTGGTCCTGCGCTGCTTATATCATAATACAGATAGAATATACACATATTGTATGTCTATACAACAGAATGTCTACATTTCTAATTGGTTAAGGATTTGTTCCATGTCTTGCTGTGGAACTGCCCTTGCTGGCTGCAGAGCTCAAGTTCTACTGGTGGCCCCCAGAAAAGCGTGTGTTAGTCTCTTGCATCTTCATTTATGCTTGTAAATGGAGATTATGAATGCTTGCAAGTTTCTAGTACACGAAGGGAGGAAAGAGCAAGACTTACTGTTGACATCCAGATGTCCACTGTCCCCAGCAGCTCCTCCAGCCCCACTAATGTGTTGTAGAGTAGCAGCAGTGAGGGACTGTGTAGGTACATGAGACTGAAGGAAGGGTGTGATGTTGCATGGTCTTATTCTCTTTGGTTTTGACCTCCTTGGTTTTATAAATTTTTCAACTGTGTCTTAGAAACTTCAGAAAAAGTATTTTGGGGTTTGTCTTGTATTTCCTTCTATGTAATACCTACTTTTTTTTTTTCCCAAACTGGGAATGACTAACTAGTCGTTTACTGATTCAGATATCAACATTTTCCCTGCCTTATTCTCAATTTTGACTTTCATAATCCAAAGAAGGAAGGGAAGGTGTGTGCATAGCAGAGATCACAGTGTTAAGTATGAGCAACACATCTCTGTTGTGCTTAAAAAACAGGAGGTTAATTACTTGGGATTTCCTTACCTAGTTTTCCATACTCATTTCTTTAACGCCAGGCAGCATTCATATGGTGTTTTGAATCACTGCATCTGCTAGGGGAAGGGACTGGGGTATCTAAAATCCTCCTCGTCCTCCTCAAGCTCCATGAAAGAGTTGGCTATGGAGGGACTTCAGTCAGAAGTTAAATATTTAAGGATTATTTTACTTTAATAATAACACATTGTATCCCTTCACCATGACAATTCAGAATAAGATCACATGGGAGGTTGTATTCACCCAATTGTGTGACCCACTCTGCCTGACTGTAACAGGACTTTATTAAGATCAGAAAACTTTCTTTATCTTAAAGTAAATCTCATTGTTTCTGTTTTGTTTTTTCTCTTATTGATATCAGGATACCTAGAAAGGTGTGAATCCACGCAACTTTTCTACAAGTGTACTCAAAACCTTTTTTATGAGTTTTGAAACTGTTTTCAGTGAGAGCAACTTTCTCCAAAGCCCTAATGGTGATGTAATTGTTACTTACAATGTAGATGTTCTAGGTCATGCCTAGCAGTAACTACTTTCATACTGTCAGTTTGAGAATGTTTTCTCTTAATCCAACTTTGTATTTTTTAGATGTCTTGGAGGGTTGGCAAAAGCAGACATTAAAGAGAAGTGAAAATCCATTCCTTAAAACTTTTCATTGTATTTTGAGGAATAGGGTATTGCTACAATGACTTGAAAGACTAGGACAGTAGTTAGAAAATAATAACTGTTTTCTGCTTTCTGCTGTTGTAGCAAGTGTATGAGGCCAGTTTTCTCTGTGTGAGCAGATATAAAGAGTCATGATGTGCATAAGAGTTATGATCTGTGGATCAGATCACAGAATGGGAGGATTTTCACAGAATCACACAATATTCTGAGTTGGAAAGGGCCCACAAGGATCATGGAGATTTTGAGAAACCCTCTTCAGAAATCAGTCCTAATGTGTTTCTTGATGTGGGAGTTGCAATTCCTGTGAAGCACAGAACTGCAAGGGGCATTACAAAGAGGCTAGAAACTATTATCTTCTTACTACTGCTAAAAAATGGATTTTGAAAACTTAGAGTGGAAAGAAAGCAAGCTGGACAACCTTGCAGGATTTTTCTAGAAAGCTGGAAGACTGACAGTGCATTTATTAATAGCCTCACTAAGTTCAGGGGGTATTCATAGGATTTGTAATGTTAAAAGATAGTAGCAAGAGGTTCTCAAATCTTGATGATTTTTACATGAGATGTGCTTGCAGCATGCTACAGTTCATAACAGTATTTGCTGTTGCTTAGTGTAACAGTGCTTAGGTCTGTAAAACTTCTCATTTAACTGATTCAACTTCTGATTTAAAAATTTATTTAAATTTATCAAAATCAGCATTCTGCATATTATTTTTTCCATAGAGTCATTCCTCTCTAAGCATGAGCAGCTATTAAAGAATATCTTTTCCTTCTGTCACAGGTGTGGACACTGTCAGCGCCTCCAGCCAACTTGGAACGATTTGGGAGATAAATACAACAACATGGAAAATCCACAGGTCTATGTTGTTAAAGTGGATTGTACTGTAGATCTTCCACTGTGCTCTGAATTTGGCGTACGAGGATACCCTACGTGAGTATAGAAAGAAGTCTCCTATTTTTCTTTTTTAGCTTTCCATGATCCTCTGCCAATTTCTTGAAGCTAACTTCTAAGCTACATTATTGCTGGATTTCTTTGTAGCCCTTTGGACCTGATATATTCATTTTAAGCCTTTTTACCATGTTGCCAAGTATCATGTGATACATAGTACTCTTTCTCTTTTTTTTTTTTTTTTTTTTTCTTTTTCCCAAGAACCTGTTTTATGTCTTGGAAGATGGCTGTGTTTAGCTGAAGTCCAGAATTTTCCTCTTCTTTTCTCTGGGACTACCTCTTTTTGAAGCAACAGTACATCATGCAGCTGTGAGATGCATGGCAGAGCTGCTTTCTACCGATGATACTTTTAAAAATAACTTGCCACAAGTTTGTCAGTACACTGCACCATTCATAATTATATTATAGGTGATCTCTTAGATTTTTAGTGAACTTACTGCTCATAAAGCAATTAATAGTATCATTTAGTGGTGATATTATACAGACTTTTTTCTGTGTAAGTCTGCTTATCCTGATCTAGAAGAAATTAATTTGTGTTTTAAAGTTTTTATGTTTATGCTGTTATAAAGGCTGTATGTTTTACTACCAAAATGTTGGCTGGCTGAACATGGTATAGAGGATCCTTGAGAGGTCAGTGCTTTTGAGTTAGATGTGTTCCCTTTTTGACTGCCAAAAAGGAGCAAAAGGAGTTATTTTTCACTTGTGTCGTCTTTAAAACTTCTTGCAATAATGGATGAGATCCTTTCAACTGCTTTATTAATTACTCATCTTTGTGGGGATAAGTGGAGATTGTAATCATCTGTAACCCTTCCACAGCCTGTATTTTTCAGTTTCCTTCCCTTTGCTCACTTTGTGTAGTGTTTTTGCCGACCTCAGCAACAGCCTGAACTTTTCATACACTCCTGGCTGCACCCACTTGGACACAGATGAGTGTGACTGAGTAGAAGTTGAGAGTTATAAATAGCATAGTCCTTGTTGAGCTGGGAATTGTCCTTAAGGGCAGTGTGTGTCTTAGTTCCACTAGACATATCAAGAAATAATGAATATTACAGTTCTGCTTCTGTATCTCCAGAAGTGAACATTGGTTGTCATTGCATATTTACATAGAAAATATTGTGGTGCTGTTCCTTGTAAACAGAATGGCAGAGATTTTTGAACAAGAAAAAAATCAATGGATGTGTAATTGCTGGAGGGTTTTTTCCCTTCCTCCTCTTTAAGGTCATTGAATATATAGGAGTAGTTAGTGCTTGTTTTCATCTATTTGAAAAGTAAAAATAATAAGGCAGTCGTGCTAGGTATAGAAATACAGCTTTGAAGGGGATAACATGATAACAGCTCTCTTCCTGTCTGAGTCAGTTTTAAACTAGCCTGTTTCTAAAGCCTTTCTTTAAACCTCCAGCAAGGGAAGTGTCACAGCTTCCTCTGGCAGAGGTATTGTTGCAAGTCCAGGATGTGCTGATCCTTACACTGCTTTTCTAAACACCTGTCAAAGGAAAGGCTGCATCCCCTTTTCATCCCCTGAGAGAAAAAGTGGCTGAGCAGGTCTCTGCACTTCTTAGTACAGTTGTCTTAGGATTATTTGGTGCTGCAAAATAAATACTGTCTCAACAGAACTACAGAAAAATTACCCTTGTGTGAAGAAAATAAAGGTGCAGCTAACTTTTTTTAAGCTGTTACCTTGATTATTTTACTTTTCAAAAGTATTGCCATGAGGTGTGTTTTAGATGTTCTTCTGTTTCATTTTTTTTGCTTCCTTATTATTTTGACTTTCTTTCATCACAAGGAATGTTCAAGAATACCTTTAATAGAAATGACAGTGGGAGCTCCTCTCTTTTTTGAAGTATTTGCATTATGTATTTTTTTAACACTTCCCTATGTTCATTTTTTCCATTTGTGGAACAAGAAGAGAGAGATAAATATTTCAAGAAACAGAAGAAGCAGCAAAAAAGCACAGCTTGGCGAGGGGAACTGAGGGCTAGGTGACCACAGTCATTGAAACTCTGATATGCTTTAAAAAATAGGACTAGGTCAGAATTCAATATTACACCTTTATCAAATATTCTTCCAATTTTAACTTACATATTTAGTAGTAGAAATTTTAGGTAGTTTATGGAAATGTTTTGATAGCAATTATTAAATGTTATAATCATGAAGTCTGAATGCCTACAAGCAGTCACTTATCTTCTTGTCCTATTGACTTGTTTCAGTGTGTTTTGAATCAGTTTAATACAACATGAAAAGCTCTACATTACAAGAGCAGTCAGGGAACAAAAGGTGAGAAAGAAATCCCTGGGAAAATAAGCATTAGATGTTTTTCCTTTGATGATGGAGACAAGTGAACAAAACAAACTTGATGCTTTTTGACAAGCTGAAATAGGATTCATTGAACTGAATGCTGCAATTTTTAATTTGCTCTTGCTTATTGATCAGAGTAATGTTAGGCTGTGTTGATCTTTAACATAGTATTTCTTTTTTGCTCTTTTAAAAATCACCTTTAAAGGCTTACATGAGAATGAAAAAGGGTCCTAAGTTCTAGCCATGACACTTTAACTTGCCTGATGCTGATGTTAATAGTCAAGAGATCTGTTACTGCAACCTGAGTTACATTGCTGTGGATTAGCAGAACATATTATCTTAGAATGTTTCCTGTGTGAAGATTTTTGCCTCACTCTTCTCTGCATTTTGATCCTTTAGCCTAAAGTTGCTTAAACCAGGACAAGAACCTCTGAAATACCAAGGCCCTAGGGACTTCCAGGCACTGGAAAACTGGATGTTGGAGAAACTAAATGAGGAACCACCTGTAAGTGAAGAGGAAATAAGAAAAGCAAATACTCTTTTCTGCCGACTTACTTATCTATCATTTCTTTAAGTTAGGTTTCATTTTCCAGGAGGAAATCTGCTCCTGAGAATAAAAGTCAGGTTGCAGTATCAATCTGAAACAGCTTACATGTAAGTCAGAGTAGTAATTAAAACTGTCTTCCTGTGGCCTGCTCTGTTTCCTGTATTTAAAGCTACAGTATATAATGCAGTTTTAATGTTTATAATTTTGACATTTTAAGATACAATTCTTGCTGTCAATTCATTTGACACCTGTAGGCCATAATGTTTCTAGAATAAGAAAAGCAATTTAGCTCTAAGACATTATAAATTGCATTTGTGTTGGGCTTAGTTACCTCTTAAAGCATGGATGCCATCTTTAGTTCAGTTACTACCTGATAATGTTGTGGCCTAAAGAAAGGGTTTTAAATGATCACTTAGGTAAGATAACCTAATACCATCACCAGGAAAATCTTTAACTTTAGGGGTAGCATTCACATACAGGAGCCAAGCCTTGCTTAAAATTAAATTTATGATTGCTGTTTCTAATCAAGATAAAGCTTTAGTGAGTGCTGAACCACAGTTAGAATATGATTGTATTTAAACAAATATGGTTTTTTTAATAATTAAACATTAAATGCTACACCTTTTTAAGAAATGTACTTTGAGGTTCTTAAAAAATTGTTTCCAGCTCTGGGGTTGGAGTCTAGAAAGTCTTCACTTGCTTTTGCTTAAATGCCAATGAGTTTCCTGCAATGTAGTGTTAGCTCTATTTCCATTGTTGCTGTCTTCATGGAGCCATTAGGTAGACAGCATTCCTTTTGGCATCAGGGGAGCAGATTTGAGCTTTGGCACTATTTTTAAATAGCCCAGAGACCACTGAAATGGGTGTGATGGAAGTTGTGGCCAGTGTGTGATGCTCTGGAGGAACTGTTAGATAATTTCAGTGTGTTAATATATGGTGATGCAATGAATGCTGCAGTAATTGCTGTGCTCTGTGACTGTACTACAGCACAGTGAAGGACTCCTATTCACTGATTCTGATAACTTCTTTCTATGTGGCAATCTTTTTCACCTTTCGCTTTCAAGAAGTTGTTTGTTAGGAAACATTAGATACCTATTTCAAGCTAATTTAGGACATGGCTTTAGGAATGTAAAATTTCAAAGTACAGAGCCTACGGCACTGTCACACAATGGTGTGATACAGGAATCAAATGTTGTGTATTTACTGTAGAAGAGAAATAAAAGTTAATTTTTTCTCATGAATAGGATCCAGAATCGGATGTGGAACCACCAAAAGCCCCTGAACCTAAGCAGGGAATGTATGAACTCTCAGCAGACAATTTCAAGATGCACGTAGCAGAAGGTAACTGTTTTTCTCATAACAAGAGAAACTTGCTTACACATTAGTAGTGGAAAAATTGCACCAGAAACATTAGTTTTCAGGGTACCTACTTTACACTTTTATTTTCCAGTAAGACCTAGTGTAAGAGGATGAAACTGCAAACTGTGTAAAAATGCAGTAGTTTAATTACGTATTGCAGACCATGAGAAAGCTGAAGTACAGCACTCAGAATGCAGTAGAATTACGTCCCCTAATCCCAGGGAAGAAGCTATTGGGGCTTGCTCAACTAACCTGTCTCTTTTCCTGAGTTCCTTACTCAGTCACAGCCTTGCCACTCACTCTGTGTTTTTGCAAGTCTCGTTCCCTCCTTCCCTAGGTGCTGGCTTGTTCTTCCTCCCAGGCTGTTATTCTGGACAAGTATAATCCACCGTCTTCTTCCTTCCAGCCCCCATCCCACTCCAGCCTGGCCCTTTTATTTGATATTGTTCAGCTTCCTTCCTCAAGAATTTAATGTGGGCAAAACACTTTGTCTGTTTGGCCATTTTAAAAAACATTTTGTCTGTAAGCTTTAAAGTGAATGCCAGGAGGGATACCTGATATGGAAAATTTCACCATGCACACAGTGTTTTTTTTAGACAATGAGCAAAATCTTACAATACAAGCTTTGGGCTGGCATGGCAACAGAGGATCCTACTATCTCTATCTGTTATCCAAAAAGGAAAGGCTGGATTAAATGAAATTCCCATTTGATGTCATTAGTAAGGTAGATACTAGAACTTCTTAAAGTAACCGTTAACTGATTAGAAATACTTCTTTGTGTAAAACAGCATTTTATGCTACTAACTTAAAATTGCCCAGTGTATGTGGCTTAACCCAGAATTGAATCAAAATTCTTAATGCATTTTCCCCTAAGCCATCAGGGAGATGCTAAGCACTTAGCAATTTAACTATCTTCTCAGATTGTAAAGTTCAGTGTTTTGTAAATGTTTTAATATTTTTATTATCTATCTGTTGGCTTTCATTGAGGAGACATTCTCATGGTCATATCTGATGGCTGTGCAGGTTTATGATAATCTGTAAATCTGTTGCCCTCTCTTGATTTCAGTTACAAGAAGTTCAATGCTTAAATTTAACAGGAGGCTTAGCAGTTACACTTGCAAGGCTGACTTCTGTTCTTAAATAGCCTTCTTTTACCTTTTTGCTGCTCTGGGACAAAATAAATTACATTGTTTTCTACTGAGGAAGACTGTGTCAGAGTATGTGGTGCAGAATAGCACATTTTGGCTAGATGCTTTTATTAATGGGGTAATTTATTAATGTGGGTAATTTAATTTTGCGGTTTACTTGACCAAGTAATGTTGATCAGTTTGAAAGTCTTCCACATGCAGACCAGTCAAGTTAGAGCATTGCAGTTTTTTTTCCCAGTTATTTTGTGCTGCCTTTCTCATGGCCTCCCTTTGTGGACAAGCCTTCAAACTAGAAATGAATTCAAGTACTACCAGCCCCAAAGCAATCTTCAGAGGATTATGAAAAATTCTGTTAAAAAGAGCTTTTCTCCAGCTGCTGGCGTTTCTTTCAAATTAATTTGGGGTTTTTTTCCTTGTTTTAATTAAGTTCATTTTTATTTCATTTTAACAGAGCCTTGCCTTGATGTGTGAAAAAATGTGAAGCAATTTGAATTAATTAATCTTAATTGAAGGAAATTACATATTCTGGTACTTTCCAATCAATATTATACTTTTAAAATTAACATTAGTAGGAGATAGCACAGAGACTTTCCTCTGCATAAAATACCACAAAAATCTACTAAAGGCAGTAGTTTCTGAGTAGCTGACATGAAAATACAAAGAGCAGGGCAGAAAAAGAAGAATGGAAAGCTGAATAAAGCTTTTTAGGTAATTCATGGACTTCAGTATTTCTTAGGAAACCCCATTGCATGAAGTTGTAGTTTAATACTTTAATTTATGCTGTTATAAATACATATTCCTTGGTAGTTCTTTCTACTCTGTAACAGGGCAACAGATTGACACAGTAAAATTAAACATTAAGGTAAATGGTAAAGGTTAAAAATATCAGCTTTAATACCTCATTTGTTGGCTTGAGATTGTGAAGCTGTTTGGATTTTCAGGAAATTTGGCAATGTTGTGGGACTGCATACAGTATTGAAAACCTAATTGCTCAAGTATTTTGTCCTGGCCTTTGATTCACAGTGTTTCCTCTCTTTAACACAGGAAATACCATGGCAAATTTGCAGCCAGAGATTAATACCTAAGCTTTAATTGCAGCCAAACTAATTTCAAATGAGCTAAATATTTTTTTTTCTTTTTTTACTTAAAAGGTAATCACTTCATCAAGTTCTTTGCCCCTTGGTGTGGTCACTGCAAGGCTTTGGCCCCAACCTGGGAACAGCTGGCTCAAGCCTTTGAGCATTCTGAAACTGTCAAGATTGGTAAGGTAGGTGAAGGGCTCAGTCTGAAAATATGGTATGTGTCAATATTTATTTCAGCTCAGAATCATGCTTTTTGTGCTATGATTTGCAAATAACAATTGTTTTGTTTGTCACCTCTTAAATCCTTTGATAATCATAGTTTGTATTTTAATTTTGAAATAGTAATTTTTGTTTTCTCACACATCCACAGTTGACAGGACTCCCTCATTTTATGCAAGGGCATGTTACAAACAGAACTACCTCTCTGTACTTCAGAGAGAGCTGGGAATAAGTCTGATACTTCAGTTGAGGAAATAATAGTTTGAGACTTATTTTTTATTATGTGTTTGCTTTGTCAGAACTTGATAGACTTTAGTATTTATTTTGAGTGGGAAAGTGACTTCTTTCTTTGTTCTTTACAGCATTGGATTCCTTAGCAAGCTTTAGCCCTACTGGGCTGCTTATTATAAGTTGTTTCTTTGTTGGTTTTGATTTTGGTTTTTTCCTCTTTTTCCCCATAAAACTTTTAAAAGGTTTGAGAGGGTCTTACATCTTAAAAATTGATATCTTGTCCTGCTTTACTATTTTCCTTAGGGTTGATAACCAGGTTCTGTGGTGTATTTACCATGGGAGCTTGTTACTTGTACGTGGAGTGACTTCTGTGCAGAGGTATGGAGGTGGTCTGGCAATTGTAGTTACTGGCTTTATTTGCTGACCCATACCTATGTCCAGGTGGCTCATGATGGGAATCCCTCTGTATCTGCCAACAGTGGAAATCTGACCAGGCTCAACTTCCATGTCCTTAAATTTTCACAGCAGTTCCACTGATCTGAAATACTGTATGACAGCAGTGTTGTCAGTTCTGCAGAGGGACCCTCCCTCTGCTGTCTCCTCTGCCCTCACAGCACTTTCAGCTGTAGTAGGGGGGGTTGAGCTTGACTGTTTTTTTTTTTTTTATTATTTTTTTGTAATGCTTCTGAAAATATGGTAATTCAGGTATGCTGTAGATGTACAGAGCAGGTCAGCAGAGTTTAACTTCAGAGCAGATAAAGATAGATGTGTGTGTATATATGTGTGTGTATATATATATATATATATGTATATAAAATTTTGCAGGTCAGCAGAGTTGAACTTCAGAGCAGATATATATATATATATATAATTTTGAGACCTGGTGGATATAAAATTAGATTCCCTCTGAGAATAAAATAGCAGAAGCTATTTCACCTTTGATGCTGTGTGTACTTTCTGATACCCTTGTTTGTTGTCTTATGAAATCACTGCTTAACTTAGCTATCTTTTGAAGTTACCATTCTCTGCTACCCAGAGAAAAAGAAACAATAAATTTTCAAAATTTCTGGTTTATTCAGTTGTCTGTGGTGTTTGCAGTTCGTATTACTGAGAGTTGCTATTTAATACAGCCACTAGGATTTGTCTTGATGCCTAGACAATTTTGTGTAACTCTATAGCTTGTGAAACTATTTGAAACATGTCTTGGCTAAGATTTTAAGACTATAAGTAAACAGGAAACACAGCTGTTTCTAAGAAGGTTGAACCATGACCTTTATCTAATCTGGGGGAATAGAGTCTTAACACTGTTTAATCTTTAAAATTGATCTTCAGTGAAAAGCTTATAAACAAGTAACTTTACAGACTGGTTTATGACATAGTAGAATTGAATGTTGCTATGCACTTGGAGCTTCCCTTGGAATTAAGTTGACTTGCCAGCTGTTGACATGTCTTCTGAAGTCTTTAAAGAGTAGTCTTTTAAAAAATGAGTGAGCCAGTATGTCTTCACTTTACAGCTCTCTCACATTAGTGTTTTGTGTCTCATTGTCCATGCACTGGTTTTATTAGCTGAGAATACCAAGTACTTTTTAATTGAAATATTTAATTATGTCTTCATTGTTCTTTGTAGCTGCTACTACTTCCTCCTAGCCATACCTCCCTCCCTGATCCCTCCTTAAAAAAAAAAATAAATCAAATACACACAGAGACTCCCAATTATACAACCAAACCACTGTTTGGAAGGCAGACATAATCATTCTCAAGACAGTACTTGGTACTGAGTTTTGCCAAGCCTTGTATTGCTTGTTTCTGTATTTTTCTGAGCTTTTAAACAAGGGAGGCTGTGATGCTTGTTGTATGTTTATTTTAGGCCCTGAATAGTTTTGGGTTTTATTCCCAAAATGTAGGTTGACTGTACCCAGCATTACGAAGTCTGCTCTGAAACCCAGGTTCGTGGTTATCCCACACTCCTCTGGTTTAGGAATGGTGAAAAGGTGAGTCTTCAAGTTCAACAAAAGATCACACCATTTTTTTTCTGAATAATATTTGGACTATGCTTTCATTCTGGAAAAAACGATCAAATGGGCATATACAAAAGTCTGCTTGTGAGAGAAAATATGCTGAATCTTCATTTGGGTACTGGAAGAGGTAAATTTTATCCACAGATAAAATTTAGATATTTTTGCTCTCTATGTTTGCAAACAACTCGTATAACATTCATAAATCTGTAAGCAGTATTTCCAGTCATGCTACTGTGTGAGAGAATCTGGGTTTACTTTATCATAATACTTTACTTCCTATGGAACACAAAAACATAACTGGAATAGAAATAATAATAAACTATGTAATTTTCACAATGTGCATCAGAAGGTTCTCATGTCTAAGTGGTGCCTGTCTGCTGAGTGATTTCTGGGGATGCAAATTGTCCTTCTTATAAATCTGAACATTTCACATGACACTGTGAGTGAGAATCCTGTGACAGATTCAGGCCCAGCTGACATTTTTCCTTGCAGCAATTCAAAGAACTACAATATTGTGAAGTTATGGGGAAGTAAAATATTTATAAATACCACATACATGAACAGCAGTAAATAAGCATATTGTAAATCTTAGTGTTATTTATAATATATTTCACAATTTCAAGATTAATTAAATGTATTCAATGGAAATTAAAAACAAGCCTGCAAGAGAAGTCAGGACTACACTTCTAGCTCTTACCTAGTAAGTTTTGGGGGATTTGGGTTTTTGTTCCATTAATCTTGCATTCATTTTTGAACATTTACAGTATCAGAGATGTAAGTTTTGCTACTTAATCCAGTTTAGTGGCCATTGCTTGTGGCAATTTCCTGGCACTCTAAAGAGAAACTGAGGTTTTGTATAAGCATCCCTATAAGATCAGATGCTTTAGGGAACTTAAATGAAGCAGCCCCTACATTTTTGAATCCCAACCAGATTCACGTAAGTATATGGCCATGTGACCTCTCAAGGCTCATGGCACAAGCACAACTGGAGGCTGAGGGAGTGTTCAAATCGAGCATGGTGGCATGTCCAAGTCTAGAGGTTTACAGTGAATTAAACTTTTGTTTAAACTTTGTAATAATTGAAAACTTTGAGTGTCTCGGTGTTATTTGAATCAAGAGTGCAGCAAAAGAAAAAAAATCACTGCTGTTGTATTTGGTAAAGCTGAACCTTGGTCATTAGCCTGAACAAAATATTTCAGTTGACATCAAACTGTCTTTTCTCCTCTGGCAGTGTGGTGTTCCTTGGTGGCACACTGCCACCACAATCACCTGTTCCTTCATGGGCTGATAAGACATATTTGGAAAAGCAAAAAAAAAACCTCAACAACTTTCCAATAATCTGGCCCAGAAGTTCCTGAAAGTCTCTCTGGCTGCTATGATACTGTCCAGTAAAGAGGAGGAGGAGAACTGCTTCAGTCACCCAGCCTTGTTGTCTGTAATACATTCATCCCCTTTGTCATAACTTTGGCATCACACCATCCCTCTTGGTTAGATGCAGCCAATACCCTGGGAAGAATCAATGGGCACTGAGGTTTAAGAAGTAGATAATCATATTTATTAATAATATGCTTACACTTGGCAGTCTTATGTTTTTCTGCTAACTATTCATTTGCTACATTAACTGCTTATACAAGGTTGCACAAACTATTTGATAATTGTAGGGTGACCAGTACAAAGGGAAGAGGGACTTCGATTCCTTAAAGGAATATGTGGATTCCCAGCTACAGAGCTCTGGGAAAGAGCCACCAGCAGACAAACCTGCTGAAGCCCCACAGCCTCCACCTGCAGAGCCCACCCACGTTGAGGTAAGTGCTCCTACACTCTGCTCCAATGTCAAATGTTCAGACTGTTTTAGCAGCCTGTCTGAGTCTTCCATGTGTTTTTCTCTCTCTGATAGCTTGACAATTTCTGTATGTAGATTGTACCAAATACTTCTCTGGTTACTTTTTTAGTAATTGATGAGTGGATGCAGATCATAAATCCTAGGGATACTTTTACTTACCTGATGAATTGGAGAAGGAAAAAAAATTGGTTCTATTTTATGGTCTCAATAAATTGTTTAGATCCAGGCATGAATGTGGTCTTTTTGGTCCATGGAACTGCTGGCATCATGGTCTGTATGACATCACATTTCATCACTATAGAGATGAACATTTCTTGCAAGATTCTCACCTGAACCCAGGAGGATGGTGCATGCTGTTAAACCCCCTAAAAAAAGCCAGGGTCCTACACTTAAGGCTCTATCTGCAGAAACAGTGAACAAAGAAAGATTAGGAAGACCAGTCTAGATAAGGTAAGGTAATGTGTCCTGTAACAAGAAAACTCCTTGGGGTTTGGAGACTTATTCTAATCTTGGTTGTAGGAGCTACAGGCTTATAAATGTTGCCAAAGAATTGGCAGGAATAACCTTTGCATAGTTGTAGTTCATGTAATTTAGTTTTCTGTCTTGTCTAATCCCTTTGGCATTTCATCTGCCATCTTCCTTGGAGATGAATGAAAAGTCAGTGAGGCTGAGAAATTAGGGATGGTTTTCAAAGCATAATTTTTCATGAAATGTGCAGAACATACCTTCTGCCTAGAAAATAAGGGACAGGGATTTACACTCCCTTGTGATGTAGACTGAACTTAAGTAATTAAGTATCAGTATTATTAAAATAAATACATTTGATACGTGGCTTCTCACAGGAGAATATTACCTTTCCCAGTCGACTTTTTCAGCAGTATTACCCATCTTGCATTAAGTGGCTTATCAAACATTACAGACCACATAGATTTGCAATTTTCATACCCTTCAATTTTTTTTTTCTTTTTATTGACCTCATGTTTTGAAGATCTCAACAAGCTGGTGTTAGTACAATGCCAAAAGTAATTAGTTGTCTTTCTATTTTTATAGAAATAACACAAACCACATGTGGTGCAAATTCCCACTTCTGCCTTGCATTCACCAGCACACACACACAAACAGGAAAGGACAGGAAAGGATTGTTGGGGGATTTTTTTACCAAATAATAGTAGACATAGTGTAGGACTCAACTTGTCCTTACAACTTTACACTGGATCTTTTGACGCCACGACTGCTTGGCTGCTCATCTTCAGACCCCTTGATTCTGGTTGTTTTCATGAATTTTGAAACAAAGGGCCAGCTTGTACCACAGACAGCCAAAGCAATGAAATCTGACTCCAAATTTGTGTCCCAGTGTTGAGCCCCAACTTGGATTCCCCCATGTCTTACACAGCCCAAGTACTTGCCAGCCCTTTTACAGAAGCTGTACTTTTCTGTCCATGATACTTTTCTTCTGCCAGACACAGCTAAAATCACTCAAAAATGATCCAGGTAAACCAAGGTGCTGTGACCAGCAGATGGTCAGACTGTGTGATTGCATTAGATTTTTTTTAAGACACCAAGCTAATATTCATCTATCTGATATTTATTTTTCTAGTTATATAGTTCACATTGCAATTCTGATAGTAATATACAGATCTTTGAGATTTGTTACACTGTATGAATCATGGGTAAGGCATTACTAATGGAGTTGCCAGATTTTGTATCTTAGATTGTGTATTACGTTTGGATATCCATTTATGAAATTCAGACTAGAAGAATACTTCTTTACTGCTCACTTTTTGCTTCATTAATTACTTGTGATTATTTAATAGTTAAAAAGTGTAAAAGTATAATTTCTAATGTCTAAATAATTAGTTAGAGATAATAACACTTCAGATTAATGGAATAATTCCATGAACTAATAGTTATTTAGAGAAATGTTTAAAGGTACTGGATAATTTGGAATTTCAAAGTTATTTTTGGCTTCATAAAACTTACTGGGGTTAAAGTAGAACTGATAATACTGTCAGTTGTGATAATGTTTTCTTTTTTTTTTTTCTTTCATTTGATCTTGAAGCTTTTAGAGATAGAGGTTTAATTATTTATTTGCTTTTAATCCTTCCCACCCTTAAGGTCTCACACAAAAAATGAAGTTTCAGTTCTGTTCTCTCTTATGAGACTGTAAGCAATGTGCTATCCTCCATCATTCCCTTGCTCCTGATATTATCAGGAGTAAAAACACTTCCTGGCATCTATGCAAGTGTGGTGTTGTGATGTCCTCTTGACAGGCAAATCTGTTTCTGGCAACAGTTTTTTTTTTTGTGTAGGCAATGCAGGGATAGAGCGCAGGAGGAAGAACAGCTCTTGAGACATCACTCGTGTGCCTTGAATACCTCATTAAAATCTCTGGTGGCCATTACATTCTTGAAGCCAGCTCCTCTAAGGGCTGTTCCTTGCAACATAGTGTATTAAAATAAAGGGGATTTTTTACAATAACTGAAAGTTTGGATACAGGAAAGTGCCCTAAAAAGAGGAAAGTTTTGTTTCTTCAGATATGGATGAAATTCAGTGTAAAATACGTTTTTCTCTACATCTCTCTAGGGCAGGAAAATAGCTGAGAGGTAAAAGTCAGGTCTGCTGCTGCTACTCTTGTTTGTATTACCAATAATATTATCCTTTCCAATTTCAGTTTCCCTTTCAGGTAGGTGAAAACTCAATAGGCTGATGTGGTGTATATACACAAAGATTTTACATTTTATCTCTGTTTTTTTTTTTTTTTTCGGAGCAGGCTGCAGTGCTCTCTCTCTCTGAAAAAGACTTTGATGCAACCATTGCTAGAGGGATCACCTTTATTAAATTCTATGCTCCATGGTAAGAAGTTTGCAGGTGTTGTTGTTCAGGATTATTGCTGGTCTAAGCTGTGAGTGCTATAGGTATTTGAGTTGTAGTACTGTATTTTTTTGTCTTGATCAGAACTTTAAATTAGCTGAAGAATGTGTGTGTTGGCAAGAGTTGCAGCAAGAAGAAGCTCAGTCTGGTTTAGTTCTCTTGGGATTCCTCTCTGTGGAAAGGCTGACACAGAAGCTTTATCGTGTCAGCCTCCAGGTAATGCTGGGGGACAAGGAGAGTGAAGCTTTCTTTGCAGGCTCAGCACACTCCTATCCCTGGATTAGGGTAAGGTGAGGGGAACTGTATCACCAGCGTTGAGAAAAGAGAGGATGCTGGCCTTTGGACCCTCTCCTGCCACAACCAGCCTCTCTTGGAAGCCTTATTTGAGCACCTGAGTTTTGATACAGACTCTTGAGCCTATGGATAATTGCCTGGTACTCTTCAAATATCTGTCAAAGAACTAATTTGCACAAGTGATATTTATAAGATGTTCTTAAGAGTGTACATTTATGTAGTGTGTTCTTAGAGTGACCCAAGGTAGAAGTGTCCAGTGCAGATGGTGTAGACACCCAATGGAAGGCACTTGAGGAGGAAATGAAAGTAATGTCCTATCTGGTATCTGCCATTACTGGTATATCCAGCATAGATTGGGACCCCAGCTGGGGTAAGACCTCAGTATTAGAAATTTGTAAAACAAATATTTGCCCCTTTTTCTTACTATTCCATTTCTGAGAGGAAAAGAAAGTTTCACAATTCTCTCTGGTTTGTAGAATTAATCTTATTTGTTCCTCCATTGAATTTAATGACACTTGCATGGCATCTTGCTTGTCCATTGCTGGTCTCTGAGTCAATAGAAGGAAGCCTAGTGTAGGGGAAAAGACTAAAATTAAGCTGTATTTCACTGTGTGAAAGATAACACATCTCTGATTTCATCACATGCATTCCATTAACACAGTAGCTAAAATATAAAAAGATCATGTTTGGGGTGATAAAAGGCCCCATTACAAAGAAGCACAAGCAAATACAACCCATATTTCAGTGTGCTCTGGCCTATCAAAATATTGCAGCCTAACTCTGACAGTAGGCATGAATGTGTTTCTTATTGTAGGCAAGATGTACCTGGGAATGTTTCATTTCATGTAAGCTCAATGCTGCAGGCTTTTCCAGTATTGTCACCCTTCTCACCACAGTGTGGTCTGCTGCTTGAGAACCACTTCTATGCTCTCTTCCATCTGAAAGGTCTGCTTTTGGATGTGAGCATGATTCTGCCACCACTGGGTTAAGAAATACCCTGCCCATAGTGTGCACACCCCTCACCATTTGCTTCTCTTTCCTCACTGCCTTTATCTCATCTCTACTTTATGAGGGACTTAGATTGAATCTGTGCCTGTGCTGCTTCTGGCCCACCAGCACAAGTGGCTGGTAAACTCATTTCAGACCTGTTCTCAGAGCAGCTTCCAGTCTGGTTTCTGAACCCAGGGCTTCTTGGTGTATCTAGTAGCTCGTTATCTGGAGCAACTTTTTCTGGAAGAGTTTGAGATCAAGAAATGCTCTCTTTTTGATTAGCTGTTATTGACAGTGACATCTCATCGTGCAAGATTCTCATGGGATGTTTCTGGATCTCACAGGTAGGATCAGGGTTGGATGGCAGGCTGAGAAATGGTGGTTCAGGATGTAGAGTCAAGTTCTTAAACCCATGTGTGCTACCTGGCTGCAACATTCAGAAAGCCACTGTATAGGAAAATGCTTCCTATATTTATGTAGCTTATATCCTAGTTTTACCTCTGAAAGTCAGGCTTATGTATACAGTTGTAGTGCTCTGCATATAAATGACCTTATTCTCCTCCAAGTGGATTAACTTATGTAGGGCTCAGCAAACACTATTATGTTGCTTGCTAATTCTATCTTTCAGTTAGTTTTGGATAAATATTAAAGTTAACTTGCATAGTAAGCATAAAATCATCCTGGTCTTCTAGTTTTTGTGCATGCTTAGAAATGCTTTTATACTGTCACAGTGTATTGACAAGGTGGTTTAAATATACACTGGCTTGCATTCAGAAAACTTCTGCTGAGACATCTTTCATTATTTTTTGTAAATGCCCTGATCCAGCCTCAAGGCAATTATGGGGCTGTTTTAATAATCCAATTATGGCACAGCTGGGTTAGAACAGAGTGAGAAATGCAGCATTAAAGTCTAAAGTGCTTTGAGAATTCCTCTAGAAGGCATCAAGAAGTTCACATTAGGAACTTGGCTAAGCCAAGTTCAAAATATAAACAAAATGAATGCTTTACTATGCACTGGTCAAGGAGACCATTAGGAACTGGAAGAAATTTAATAGGGAAATTAAAATCTCATTTAACTAACTGAGCTCAGGCTATGTAGCTTTAGCAGAACTGGCATATGCTACCTGAAAACTTAATTTGTACTATAGACATTCAGTGTCTTCCTAAAAGCATGTTTGTTTCCAAGAGATCTTTTTTTCCCCAGTTAAACATTCTCTGTCCTTGTCTTTATTTGGCTTCATATTCCTCTGTGGGGTAAAATGTTAATCCACCGACACGTAGAATACCATTCTAGGCATGACTAGCAAAGGCCAGAAAGTACTTCAGTGCTTAACTTAAATAAAATCACTTGTTTTCGTAGCTCATTTACTGACATAATAGTGCAAGGGAGCTGGAGGGCCAAATCATTAGGGGATAGACAGCTAGAACTTGAAGCAATTGCAGCAAGTCAGTAGAGATAAACTGGAAAGTGTATCTGCTAAACAAATCTCCCCCTTTTGTTTCTAGGTGTGGTCACTGTAAGAACTTGGCTCCAACCTGGGAGAATCTTGCCAAAGAGCAATTTCCAGGTTTGACTGATGTCAAAATAGCAGAAGTAGACTGCACTGTGGAACGTAACGTCTGCAACAGATTTTCTGTAAGTGCGAAAGCTCTGAAACGAAGGGGATAGTGTTGTGTCCCAAATGTTGGAGGCTCCAGCATGCAGCCCAACTGGCTGCTGCATTCCAGGTGCCTGGTGACAGTACAGCTGTGTTCTCTGTTAGCCAAAAAGAGGCAGTTCAGAACAGCACCTAGGGACACCGTTTCTTTCCTGAACTGTTTGTTCAGACTTGGTCATTCTCACGATTGAACAAAGTTCAGAAGTCCCTACTTTAAGAAGCCTCTCTTTCTGAAAGCACCAAGGCAGTCTTGTGGTATTTGATGCAAAGTTCTGTTCCTAGAAAAAATAATCTTTCAGT
Source organism: Climacteris rufus (assembly GCA_013398175.1). Lineage (NCBI taxonomy): Eukaryota > Metazoa > Chordata > Aves > Passeriformes > Climacteridae > Climacteris > Climacteris rufus. The sequence goes on along the minus strand of VZRZ01004119.1, from coordinate 1,900,162 downwards.
GCTGATAGGCAGACAATTGAAGACAGAGCTGGAGCTGCCATTCCAAGAGCCTAGAGGAACATGTATTATCACATTCTTTTAAAAATGTTCAGAAATTGCAGGTCACCATAGAAAGTTCTGCTGTGGGCTTGGTTTTTTTAAATTAAAATGGCTTATTGTTTTAGAGGGGTTTGATGGCTTTTGAGAATCAGATGAATATGAATGATGGACACAAGTTTGAACATTAATAGCAAGTGTCTTCTTTGTGTGTGTCTTTTGAAGGTACGTGGTTATCCTACACTTCTGCTTTTCCGAGGTGGAAAGAAAGTCAGTGAACACAACGGAACAAGAGACCTTGAGTCACTGCATAGCTTTGTCTTGCGTCAGGCAAGGGATGAATTGTAATAAAAGTCTGGATGCTCTGCCCCTGGCTGTCTTTGTACAGTAGCTGAGGGATCTTTGCTAAATCTTTGCTAATTTTTAAATAGTGTATTTGGGGGGTGGGGCTTTTTTGTTTCTTTGTTTTTAGGAAATTGAATGTACTAAACATTGGTATCTTCCCCTTGTGTGTGTGTTAAAGACATGCCCTTCACTCTGTGTGTGACGGGAAACTTAACAAGTAGTTACTGTGCAAATCAAGAGTATTTTCAGCATTGGTAGTTGTACTGTATTTCTGCCTTCCCGCAATGAAGTGTAAATGGTTTCCTTTGAGACCAAAATACATTAAGAAAACCAACTGAAGGGCAGCAGTAGAATATTTTTGTCTTCAGATTAGATCTGGTTAAAAAAGTAACCCTTACAAACTGCTCACCATTACTAGAAAGGCAAAAGCTACAGCTGTCTTGAGTCACTTTTGCCTCTAGAACTGTACTTAAACCCTACTTGTCTTAATATAGCTGCTGAAAGGTTGATAACACACACACCTTTGGAAGATACCAGGCCACCATGAGCTGGTTGTTTCCTGTTAATCCTCTCAGCATGAGAGGTCTAGCCATAATGAAAGTGATGGTACTGTAACACGTGCCTGAACATTACTGATGCCATAGTGTACATGTGTCAGGTGGATTTCCATAGGCTGCTGCCATCCAGCTCCAGAGGCACAACTATGCTCTACTTCTCTAGAGCCACAGTGAAAAAATAGGTGCTGTTCTAACTGCTCCATTAATGGTAAATGATCAGTTAGACTCCAGAGCTGATGATGTCTTTCCTACCCCTGCCTGAAGCCAGACCTTGTGCTGACCTGCTCCTTAGTCAGAGTACTTAGAGAACAAGTAGTACAATGTTTAATATTTTTTGTCCATTCAGCTATTCTACAGTAGTTTAAAATAGATTCCCCCTCTTCTTGAGCCTTAACGTTTTTCCAAGCTGTAAGCATTGATAAGTTTGAGTGCTAGGACCACACACTTTGTGGCATCTTGGATTACAATATGAATCTATTCTTTGGTGCATAAGATGTTCCATATTAGACTTAACTGAAAGCCAAAGAATTTACACTGCAGAGACTGTCATGACACAAAGGCAACAGCAAACCAAGGACTGAATTCTGCTGTCTCATGTGCACAGAAACTCATGGAATAAGGACAGCTACAGGCTAATTTCAATAATCTGTTAAGATGCTGGGTTTTGTCCATCATATGGAGTAAGCTGGGTTGCTTTTCTTTTTGATACATTAAAAAAAAAAGGCAAAACATCAACGAACTTTTAATCCAGTGAATTTCTCCTGGTACTTCACTTCACTGTCTGTCCAGAACTTTTGATTCTGCTTGATCTGAAAATATGTGAAGGTGAAAAAGCCACAGTGAAAGCTAAGTGTTGTACTGGCAGATGTATTGGATCAACATGTATACTTCTGCCTTACAGGAAGCCTTTATTATGTTTTTAACAACTTTCTAGTGAAGCACAATCTCATGAGTTTCTTGTATAAAATCAAAGTGGTACAATTGTTTACACTGAGATTTTTTTCTAAATAAAAACTTTTTAAAAAAGCAGTCTTTCTATAAATGATACAGCACAATGAATATACAATGACAAGTGCAATAAATTATAGCTTGTATTTACAAGAAGCCTTTTAAATGCAAGCAGAGGTAAGTGCATTTAATACAAGTTTAATATTGATCAAAACAATTTGCTATTAGCTTCTGCTAGACAAACCATGTCTCTACACTGCATATTCTTTATACCAGTTTGTTAGTTGCATGAGTTGAAAGGGAACGATTGCAGATGCTGACATTCTGTTTTCCTGTAAACAAACTGTCCAGCTAGAGAATGAATGGCCCCTAAACTTTTATGTCTAAATTACAGCTGTAGAAGTGTCCTGACTTCCTTCCTGGACAACTGGTAGTAGATGGGACAGCTCCACATAGGGAGTAGAAGGAAGTTGCATAAGAACAAGTCTATAAATTTGGGTTGCTCAGTCAGATGATGAACTGGGAAGACCAGCCAGGGTCTGAGTTCATCATAATGTTTCTAACACAGGGTGCAGCCAAGCCATTTTACACTTACAGGATTGGAGTTAAACGGTGCTTGGAGCATAAGAGAACTGCAACATTTGCTTTGGCACAATTTTAGATGCTTACTGTCATGACAGATGTCAGGAGGAGACTAACAGCCTAGGTGCAGTAACTGGTCCTTCTGGCCAAAAGGATCTTCCACGAGATGGATGCTCTTAGGTCTGAAGTGCTAAGAGCACTTCCTTTAGCTTCTCTGCCTCTCCCCCTCATCCTCTCTCGCCCTCCCCAGAAAGACACCTCACTTGTTTTGGGTGTTGAGTGCCCATCTGGTAAAACTGCAGCACATGTCCAAGCACCTGCTACAGGCCAAGCTGCTCTGTGAGATTTAAGACCATCCCAGCCAAATAACGTGTGTGTGGGCATTTTGCTGCTGCCAAGCTGAGCAGCCACCATGGCGTAGGGTCAGTCTGCAACAAGTCCAGCAGTTTGCTCACACCCCAGGAGGTGGTCCCCACACCCCTTCCTCCCACAAGGCACATACATGGTGTTCTGAAGGGTGGTTCATCACATGGTTTTTTTTCCCAGGGTCATGAAAGCAGGGAGGGTTGTATCCAAGTTCATGGCAGCATCACAGAGTCCACGTGAAGACTGTTTGTCAGTGACATCCACAAGCTCTTACTACCATGTTCCTGTATTTCTTCAAGATTACATTAGAATTATCATCAAAGTAAAGAACAGATATGGCATTTAGTTTGGTAGGTGCACAGCATGGTTTGGGAACATAATCGGGATTCATAAGATGAACCTGTTGCCAAGAAAGAAAACACAACTGAGACAATGGTATAATGTTTACAAATTCACCTGGTGCTTTGGCATGGAGCTGCCTGGAGACTTACCAGGGTTTGGACAATGGCATGATTGGTTGCGTTCATATGGGCGTTGAGTGGGAATGAGCACTCCCCATCACAGTAGTTGGCTGCATAGCCCTTTGGAGCGATTATCCAGTCCTTTTTAGGGAAACAAACAGAACGTGGTTCAACAGACAACTGTATGCAATTAAGAGCAGCTGAAAATTTTCCACTAACTTCTTCCTTGAGGGTGAAAATGTGTTTTCACTGCAACTGTTAGGGTTTGGGTTGGTTGTTTTTTTTCTCTTTTCGTGAGCCATCACTTTTCCATGGACACATTGGTTTTAATGGCCAGAGAATGGTGCACATCTAGGTACAGCTTAACTGCAATCAACTGAGAGGGTTTTATCCCTAAAACTCTTGCTGGGTTGCATTGTGGGGATTGTGGTTTGGAGGCCTTTATGATCCAACATTTCCTGCAGTTTAGGCCCTCTGGTTGAACTACCTTTCTTAGGTGGAGTCGCAGCCACAACTGCTGTCCCCTCAGGGAGAAAATCACATATAAGCATGTACACAGGCACAATTCGATTTGTATATTCCTGTCCTCCGTGAGAGGAATATAAAGCACCGGTGTGGAACCTCACAGACCCTATCTTATACATTCTTATACAGGGGCACTGCTCTGCTAAGGACACTGTGGGAAGTCTTAGCTGCAAACCAGCTTCTTCACATCTGCCAGACTCCTAAAGGAGGTGCAGGCCAGCCACCCTGAGCTGTGTGCAAGCAGGTGGCCCCAGTGGCAATCTGAGTGCCATGCTAGGGAAGGTGACTCTTCACCAAGGGCTAATTAAAAAATTACATCTTCTCTGCTGCTGACACAAAAGGAAAATTAAAAGCAGCACCAATTAACGAGACATTCTGCCTCCCTTGGCATTGGGCCCTGCAGGTCACCCTGCAGGACGCATTGGTACATTTCACAGGCATGTATCTCTTAGACAATTTCCCCCTTACCTGACAACAATTACCTGTGTTCTCTTGAATTTTGCTACAGCAGGCCTGAGCAGCAGCATCCTGCTGCTGCAGCTTTGCTAGGCAAGTTTGCTCTGAAGGAGATAGCAGTGCCCAGCAACTGCAGGGGGCTCTGCCCTGCCTCAATCATCTCCCTAAAACAAGTAGGACCTGGACTTCAATTAATGCAATGAGCCCTGTTGAGCTGTGGCCTTCCTCTGGCAGCATCTTACCTTTCTGCAACTAGAAAAGTGAAGGTAGTGCCTTCAAGATCATGAACCTCACAACTGAAATCCACTTCCTGCCCAAAAGCAGGGCAAATAAACTAAGGAGGAGGTGGAAAGACTGTGCACAAGTGAAAAGAAAAGCCACTCAGAAGTAATAGGGAATGGAGTCAGCACACAACCACAGCTGCAGCTAGTGGGCTGGAGTTGATACAAAGTACAAAAAAAGCTGCTGTGCCATTAGCTGAGAGAGAACTTTCATGTGTTGGGTATTACAGAAGCAGCAGGGGCAGTCCTGGCATCCTGAATGAAAACATTAGCTGATAGAAATGCAACCTCCCTCAAAAGTGCTGAATAAAAGAACGAAAAAACAAAATTTTAGAAAAAAGAAGGTGAGGGCATTCTTTGAAATGTGATGTTTGATTGCATTATAGCTTGATCCTAAATAACTTGCTCTAAACAACTTTCTGGCCTCATGGTGTTGCAACTAAACCCAGTCTTCAGTCTACCTACCGCAGGCAGTGCTAACTGTGGGGCACGGATTGTGTAGTATTTCAAACAATGGCCAAAGTTAAAATCAGGGTGATCACTAGAAAAAAAAATTAGTTAAAATCACTACTTAACATCAGATTGTTTTCCTTATCATTAGAGGTACACAGATATGAGCCCTTGCCCGTACCGTGACTCTGTAAGTGACAGAGAATGACTGTATACTTGAATCCCATAAAGTATCAAGCTTTCTCTGGATCTTATCAAATGTCACAACTATCAATATTTATTTGCCCTTCCCTGTGACTGGCTTTAGTGAGGAGGCACAAGGGACATTTTAAAGCATAATGGCAGCGTCGAGTGGAATTACCATGACACTGTTTAGATAACATTTCATAACAAAATGTCGAGTTTACCCAGAGAGAAACATCACACACCTGCCATCCCAAGTCCTGGAAGCTAACGTAAAGCTCATGCTTTCTGCACGCTGTTTTTAAGTCACTGCTGTTGTAATCTGTTAAAAGAAAAAGAGCAAACCAAAAATTTAGAAAGTAAAACAGGCAGAGCATTCCTGGAGGGCACAGCTGGCCAGATGTGTGCATGCTGTGGGCTCAGCAGTGAGAAATGACAAGCTCCCTCAGAAGGCAAAAGGATAAGGGTGTTGAGGGACATCCAAAGCAGGGCTGAAGCTTTTAAGGTGCCTGTGGCGATGGAGGAACCCAAGTAACAGTACTTCAGCTGTCTTTAAAGTGCTTGTAAAACACCTCCAGTAAAACAACCCCTTAAAAATAAATCTACTTCTTCATCCCAGTACAGGTTGCACCCCCACGGGGTGCTCACGCTCATGCCACTTCCTCAGCCATGGTTTCCAACGTTTGCTGCCCTAGGTGGGGAGTTCAAGCTGCACACACTCACTGAGAGAGAGAATTACAGCCCCAGGAAAGTTAATCATCACTGTGTGCCCCTGAAGCAGCTAGCAGAAGTCCTTAAACGGTTGAGGTGTCCCATAGGCATAGAAGCTGTGTCCTCATTCCTTTCTGTGCCTTACCCCCAGCTTGCTCCAGACATCACATGAGACCCGTGATACCACCTCCCCCCTTGAACCTTTACAAGCCATGCTCTGAAAAACCTGTTTCTCCCTTCCATAAACTGCTTATCTCCAGATGGCACAGCACTTGGCATGCTCTCATCATTCACTTGCTCCTTAGTGTCAACACTGCACAGAAGAGTGGGGACATAGGACACAAAGCCCTGACCAGGGACCTTCTCCCTTGCTATGGCACAATGTATGAGCATGTTTTGACCATGCAGGAGCTTCTCCTGATGATCCCACAAAGTACAGCTTTTGACAGTGAGTAGAATTTCCCATTTATATTTGGAAAGAGAGGCGGCTCAGCATGCGAACACCTGGAACCACAGTGAGCAGAGGAGCTGAGCTGTGACAGAGAGGCCTTTCACCCCAGGGTGGATGCACAGATCCACCCTGATGGGTGGTTGCCACCTCAGGTGGCTGCTGGACCTCAGCAGAGCAGCCACAGAATCCACCTTTGCATCAGGGCAACTTGGCCACCAGCTACAGCTGCTGATGCCATGCTTTGCCCTCGACGGTAAGCATGAGAGGACAAGATGGCAGCAAATTCAGCAAAGCAGCATAGGAGCCCAGGTCCCCGTCCATGTTTTCTTCCCATGCCTTTCCACGGGGGCCTTGTCCTCCCTCACACCCTTCATTTGCAAGTAAAGGTGCTCCTGTCAGCAGGCAGGTGCCACAGGCTGACGTGCCTGCCTCCTGCTGCCCTGGACCTTTGTGCTTACCAGCCCCCTGGTGCCCCTAACGTGGCTTGAAAGGGCACCCTCCCAGCACAGCTTTCCCCAGATGCGGCAGCTGGGACAGAAAAATATTTTTAGTGACTTTTTCCTTGGCTCTGAATAAGCCTTTCTTTTTCTTCTCTCCAGCACCCCTCCCCCCATCCCCCC
>VZRZ01004119.1:1880877-1893150 GCA_013398175.1 Climacteris rufus | reverse complement strand
AACTACAAATGCAAATATTTATTCAAAAGAGAAACTATAATACTAAAAGCACATCCAACTGACATTAAGGGCAGCACAGCAGTACAGCTGAGTACAGTTAACGCTGAGGGCTGAAAAAAACCCTATACCTCAAACCCAGCTTCCCAACCACCAAAGATTAGAGAGTTGTTTTTAGAAGCAGTTGGGTTTTAAACTCTAAGGATCGCATTTCAGACTTTCAATAGCTTCGCTTCAATCATGGATTTAATCAGGTGAGCAGAGCTGGTTAACAGCCTGCTGCAGTATAAACATTCGCTCTTCCAGGAGCACGCGGCAGCAAGGACAGAGGCGAGTCTCTCTATTCAAGCTTTCCATTTTCAAACCAGACATACCCAGTAGAAACCAGGGTGTGGTGGGGTTTTTTCAGATGAAGCTTTTCAGTCTCTGGCTCAGCCCAGGAGCAAATTTCTAGCATGAGATGTTTCAAAATTATCTGGTCATAACAAGGGGGAAGAAATGAGCAGCAGATACTTTTAGTGATCAAAAGCTTTCTTTTAAGCACCTGAAAAACACCATTTCGTTGTTCTTCAATGGGAAATATATAGTTTCTTTAGAGGAAAACCATCTGTATTTGACAGTGGAGTTGATCTATTCACAACTGAGTGGGCAGAAGGATGCTACGTTCCAAATCCAGCTACAATTTACCCAAATCTGCTATAGGGAAAGAGAGAAGGCAAGGGAGGCAGAGAAAACAGGAGTGGGAAGGAAGGCTGCAAGCAATCACAAGTTTAAGAAAACACAGGGGTGGAAAAAGAGCTGCTTAACAAGCTACATGAAGCAGAACATGTTAAGAACGTGTCCTCTCTCACACTGCCCCCAAAAACTCACATCAACTCACTGGTGGGAGTCACTCGATTCACACCCTGCATGGAGCACTGCCTGCTCTGCATCCAGGGCAGATGCAGCAGACAGCTCTACTTCCTCATTTTCCCAGCTTCAGCCTTTGCTTTTTTAAATGTCAACACTCTAAACATCCCCTCTCCCTGGATTTGCACTCTTTCCTGTTTAACCCTCAGCCCAAGAACGCCTGTCCTCTTTTCTTATTAAGTGTTTCCTTGCCGTGTCTACTTTATAGAAGCTACTTTAGCCCAACTTTAGGGAAGTTACAAACCTATAAGTAACCCTTAGGAGTGGCTTTCTGAATTGGGGCAAAAAATGCAGCAATACAGATGCACATAATCATGACCCATTCCCTACAGTTACGGGCTCAGCATATGCCGTAGAGCCATGTATATTGGATGTACATCCAGTCATGGGTGTGAAAAAAAAGGAATACAGAGTCACGGGGTTTTGGCAGTGAGCTAAAACTCACTGAGCTACTGAAGTTGGCTTCCACAGCACATTTTCTCCAAAGCCTGGAAAGCAGCACCAGCTACCCCAGGCCAGCATGCTCAGCTGTTTTAGCCCAAACTGCCATTGGAGGTGGTTCACAGTGCAAGATCCAACAGCCAAGAGGCAACAGGGTTTCTGTTCCTTCCCGCCAGCCTTGCAGCAGGGAGCCAGGAGGGCCAAGAGCAGGCAGCCTGCATCATGGAGATGCTGCAAACAACAGCCATGGGGCCAGCCTACACTGCCACAGCACATTGACAAGGACTGTTTGCCAGAGGCCTTCAAAATCTCAGTGAGTTTGGGGAGTTGCTTTGGGAGCTCCTATAGGCTTATTGTGGGTTTAGCAAAATTGTCTCTATTTTTTTCCCCGAACATACCAATTCAGAAACACTAGCTCGGCATTTATGAGGCGCTGCATTTAATCATACTGCTAACTATTTTGTCTAAAACAGAGATTTTAAAAAAGCTCAAAATCGTAGTTCTGCGCTTAAAAATAACTCCCAGAGCAGCACAGCTAAAACAGCACAGTTAAGATGGCTTGTCTCTGCATTTGTTTTGTACTAAATGTTGTCTGCCTTCACCAGGACCCAAGTCTTTCTGTGAGCACAGATGTTTCTCTTAAGACTGGGCACTGGCATGTGTGTTGCTGAAAAGGGCGAGAGAACAGCCTGACCCTAATGGTCTTCCTCCTACAGATACTTACGCACCCACCTTAGATTTCCTATAACCCCTCCCACGTTAAGTGCTGGCAAAGAATATATAAATATTTACTGAGGTCGATCCATCTGAGAACACCCTTGCTGCTCCCAAGGTGCCAGTTTACCAAATTCCACACAGTAATTAATTGCTTCTGTGATTCAAAATAGCTTTGACAGAGGTCTCCAAGGCCAGCCCCTTCTTCTTGGTGTTTGACTTAGGTGATTTGTCCAGATAAAGCTGGTGTAAACTGATCACACAGTTAATATCAGCCCACTTCACATGAAAGTGATCTGCCTGGGTGGGAAGAAGGGGACATGTTGGGCTGACATGAACCCGCATGTGAAGGCACACACAGAAATGCTGGCCACACTGCTCCAGTCTGCATCCAAACACCCTACTGAAGGGAAAACTATTCTGAAGGGAAGATTGGCTGCCAGATAAATACATTTATTAACAAAACCCTTGCCATGATGAAAGCATTTGGCCTTATTTGCCTTCAATGTTTGTGCATGCTGTTCTTTGTGGTATTTGGTTCCCATACAGGTGGGGAAATCTGTCTGGTGCTGTCCATGCCTGCTGGAAGGAAAGGTCACTTGGAGGGCCTCACCGTTTTTCATGGAGCACCTCACACCCATTCTGGGGGCCCTAGGATGCCTAAAGAGAAGGGGCCAAAAAGGGGGTTCGCTTGAGTGTCACTCAGAACAGCCTAGATTTGAGAGGGGCTGATGGGAAGGGATGCGCCTGAAGGCTGACTTGCAGAAGAGAAGGATTATCGCCACCGAACAAGGAGAGAGCCCCATGCAGAAACCATAAATCATGGAGTTGGCTGCAGGGTAGAGGGGGCAGTGCCTGTTACACTGGACAGTCCCATCTCTTCAGTTAACTAAAGGGTCAGCCTGGAGCCTGAGAGCACGAGCTCAACCAACTGCAAGATTCAGCTGAGTGAGGGCCTCCAGGCCCTGCAGACAACATCAGAGAAACACCCATGTGCTCCTCCCACCCACCTTGCTCTTCCATATCCTAGGCCAGAGCTGGCACATGATTTTCTGACTCAACAGATGAAAATACTCTTTTCCCTTCCTGCTCATCCTCCTTCTGCAGAAGAACTGAGCTTGGCTCCAGGAATGCATTGACGCAGGACTCTATGTCAAAGCATTTTATAACCATGGGGGTTACACAGTTCTGCTTAATATAAGCCAGTCATAATTACGTGTTTATAATACAAGGAAATAATCATTCTTGGCAAAAAAATACAGACCATTGAGAATCTTGCACCACAGCCACAGCATCTGAGTTCTTGGTACTGAGAGAAGGACCACTGCACATCAAAGGGAGCATAGTAAGGTCTCTTTGGGTCCCTTTCCCACACACAGCTGCAGCTCTCACCTAACCCCCTGCCTCCCAGGATCCAGCACCAGCCCAGCAGCACACTTCACGCTCTCCAAACTGACTGAAATCCTTGCCATATTTAGACAGTGAATGAGGCTTTTTAAAACATACTGCCCCAAAAGAACTCACAGCACCTTTTGGGAAAGGGGTCTTTTTTTGGACTGAGAAACACCCCCCTGTGTATTCAATAACAAAGTGGAAGGAAGTTTCAATCTACAAAAAACCCCATCAACACCAAACAACTGCCTTACTCTTCAGGAGAGAAGCTGCTCTCAAACAGTTGTAGGCAGCAGCAATCATAGCTTGGGGAAGAGCACAGACCAAAAATTTAACAAGATGTGAGATACAGTGACAGGAGATCATGTGCAGATGGGGTGCTGCACAGAGAGGAAATGCAGCATCCCAGTTCTGCACCCACTTTGGGTCCAGATATGTTAGGACACTCTCAGAAGAGCTAGACCACCTTCAGGATAATCCCTAGGTTTGCCTTCTGCTTCATCCTCTTCCTCAGCACCACACAGCAGGACCTTTTTAATCCTCACAGGGAAAAAATAAAAGAAAAAAGGCCTGTGATCTCTAATGTTAAAAACACTTATTGGTCATTAGTGCCTCTTGGGCTGTTAAATCAACCACTTCTTAAGGAGAAGAGTCTGAGAGTGTCACACTTAGAAAGGAAAACAAGATGATGTAATTCTCTTTTCTAAACACAGAAACCAACAAAACATACATCTTAACTTTAAATTCCCCTCCTTTCCCCCACCTTAAATCCACAGTCTCAACTATACCTTGTTGACCACTGAGCTGCCAAATTCCAGGTTTTAAATTAAAGCTGCCCAAAAAAGGCCCTTGAGACCATAGAATGCCAGCTATTTTTTCCCTTTTTGTCATTTTAGAATTTTATGACCTGATGTGTGGTGTAGTCAAGAAAGCAGCAAAGTAAAAATGGCCCTTTTTGCCCAACATATCCGCTCCCTTTGGGGCTGTGAGTCACATCACCTGATTTTATAGTGTGAAAATTTTGTTTCAGCACTGTGAAGTTTGCAGAGCTAGGGAGAGAAACCTGGAGCAAATCCTGACTCCAAGTGCCACTAGCACCACAAAACAGCAATGCAGCAAGTAACTTTCCCAAAGCACTGTGAATTCATTCAAAAATTGGCTCTTGTGAAGGGAGCACAGGAGCTGAGCCTAACTGAACCTGAGAATTGCATGCTGCCTGCATAACAGCTGGGCTTGTAACACCCAGATGAATAAAGTATCAGTGCCCCTGGCAAGCCCATCATGTGGGAAAGGAACTCAGCAAGAAGTCATGATGCCCAGCTTTAAAATGGCAGCTTGGAAACCCAAAAGAGACCAGGACCAAAGCAGTTCTCAGCAATTTGGACCCACGGAAGGTGCTCTCATGCCAGATTAGATGATAACTCCTCCAGCAATGCCATGCTGGCAATGGCCAGCCTCACCTGGGGAGGTTGGGCTGCAGAACTGAGTCATTCCTCCTGCCCTTAAAATCCATGAATGGACATTTCGCACCCAGCCAAGTCTGGCACTTGCACAGCATGGCATGGGAACCCACAGCCATGCTGCAGTGTGCACCATAAGGACTTGCAAAGGCCACTAGTGGCCAACTGCTGCTGGCATACACTAGTCCAAGGGGCAGGTCCATCACTGTGATGGGTTGGACTGATTGAGCTGAGTCAACACTCAGCCATGCACAAACCCTGTCCGCCAGCCCTGGAAGGGCTCCCAACCTGATTCTGCTCCCTGCAGGCTCCCAGCACCATGGCCAGCACGGAGCCACCTCAGGTGCAGTGTGGCTCACCCACAACCCGAGCATGAAAGAGCAGGGGACAGCCTACGGATTCCCGCCAGCAACTTCAGTAGTGCTGGCTCATCTCCCCTCTGCTGTGTCTGGACATAGGCTGAAAAATACAACTGCCTCTCTTCCTTGGGGTATAGTAATTTGCAGGCATGGGAAAAGCAGGCAACCTATTGGAAATGAAGGGGGCAGCATAAGCAAATTAATCTAGTAACTTGGAACTGGCTGAAATGTTTGTGAGGAAAGAAGGTACTCAATGAACAAAGGACTTGCAGCACTGTGATGCTGGAGAAGAGACAAGACTTAGAAGACAGAAGACTCTCAATTTCTGTCAAAATGTTGTTGTTACTGTATTGTCCCACAAGCCCACAATAGCACTCACAAGGCTGCTGTTCAACTCCTGCAACATGCAACTCCTCCACAGAAAACAGGCAAACTTCTTTGCCTGCCTGGAAATGTACTTCCCCATGTATACACTGATGTCCTCACAAGGTTAAAAAAAAAATAAAGGATCTCATTCTGTTCTACCATGTTTATTCCAAAGAAAACTGAAAGAGGAATCTGCTGGGAATGTTTATGTGCAATACCATAAACCTCATTGTACACAGAGATGGAGTCTTTTAAATGCTGCATTTCACAGGGCATAATTCTAGACAAATACTCCACACCAAGCAACGTACAATAGTTGTGGTTAAAATACCTCACCACCTTAAATTCAATGGACACAACTTCCATTCCAACATGGGGGTCTAGACTCCACTGTGGATTCAAGAGGACTCCTGTAAGTCTCATTATGTGTGACCTTCTCTTTCACCCCCTTCCAGATGTAACCTATTTCCCCAAGGAAGAGCATCCCACCTCATGACCCCTATTTTGCTTCTGCACTCCAAAGCAACCAGAGCCATTACAAGAAGTCATGCCAGCTTGTGTTCCATGGTTACCCATGTTCCATGGTTACCTGTGACACTGGACACCCTGGAAACGTCCTGAGTCTGGGTGGAGCGGTTTCGACTCTGCTGCCTGCGCCTGCTGGTCGCTGACCTGGTGGTCCGCAGGTGAACTTCACTCACTTTGAAGAAGGCCACCATGAAAGGCTGCTTGTCGTAAGGGCCATCTCGCCCTACCAGGCCTGCTTCTCTAGGGTTTACACTGAAGCCTTCAAACCAAACAGAAAAGTGAGTGTTAGAGAAATGGTGCAGTTGGAGTGCTCCTTCCAGCACTGTGGCATCCCCATAAACAGTGTCTCCTCTCTTCTTGCTCATATGCTTCTTTAAACATTCCCTTCCTGCCATCACAACTTATGGACATTTTTACGACAGCACTCCATCCATCCTGGAGAAGAGACTTCACTGCCGCACCTGGTTCTTTCCTACCCTTTGGCATCTCTCCGGTTCAGGCATTAAAGTTATAGAGACAGATATGTAAAGCACAAAGCCAAGATGTGTCATGATATTAGTTCTGCTGCCTGTGAAACGCAAGAAGCAGACATGAGATTAAGAGATCTCTAGGGAAAGCACAGGGCAGAGAGATGGTGTGCTTTTGCCAGGAGCACAGGGATGGGCTCTCAGCCCACCTGGGGAGGTAGAAGCTGGCACTAACGTTTCCTCAGGGAGAACAGTGGACAGCCCCTCTAGTCTCACTTAATGTCACAGGTGAACCAAACTCCAGCATGAAGCGATAGAAAGAAAACAAGGTTGGAGATTGGTTTCTACAGAAGACAGACGTCACTGTCATCTTTTTGGTCACCTTCTGCTCATCTACATCTTCTCTTCCCCATTGCTTATCTTACAACACTCAGTTTCATGCTCTTTTGCAGTCTCTTCCACATTTCAAAGTTTCTGTGAAATGCTGTCATTGCAGCTGTCCCATACAGTGGCATCATAATTTCTCCAGAGCTGTATTCCCACCTCAGCTTTGATGAGATCTGAGCATCAACAGCAGCCACAGCATGAGAAGGGCTGCCATAAACCCCCATGGGGAGGTACATACCCATATACCTGCTGCCTTCTCTTCCTCTCATCCCTAAACCCCATCCCATGTGGCATTCCAGCTCCATGCCCCCTTCCACCTCCAACCCAGAAACTGAGGCCTACCCCAACCTGCCTCCACCACGTGGTTCTGGTACTGTCTAGAGACACCTGACCTCAGTTATGGGGAAAGACATGTCCATCCTGGGGCAGCCAAGAACTGACAGCTGCCCAGCTGTGCCCTCAGACATCTTGTTCGTGGTGTTGGCTACAGGTGCCTTTCAAAGGCTCAGCCCGCCATGTCCCAGCTGGGTTCTGTCAGTACCACTTCTAGACAGGACCCAAGAGACTCCAGAGGTAGCTTGTTACCTCGCTCACAACCTACCATCCCGGGTCACCACGCTCAGCTGCAGTCCCATGTTGTGCTGGGGGTTCATCACCCACATGTTACTGGTGGCAGTGACATCAAACTCCAGCCAGCCCTCCTCCGATGCCCACACTGCCCGTGTGTCCAGCAGGAACAGGTCAGAGGCCCTGCAGAGGAGAACGGTAACAAGAAGACTGTGGTGCCAGGGATTTTTTCCACTGGCTTTTGCTGTTACAGAAACAAAATCTGAAATAATTACAAGTTATGTTAATGGCTAGAAAAAAACCAAAACAAAACAGAACAAAACAATGTCCCAAATCTTTCTGTTTGTACCCAGAGTTTTGCCATGAGATGCACATGCTTCCACATGTGAAATTCAGGATTATAAAGGTTTTCTCCATTTTCTAAGATGAAGGAAAGCAATCTTGTTCCTCAGGGCTCTCCATTTCTCACCAGTAAGGCACTCTGCTTCCTGAAGAGTGTAGTGCTAGCCCTGGCATGACTTCATTCATATATTTATTACATTCACAGCCAGTGGAACTACCAGCATGCCCAGGCATTCAAAGGCTTTTCCCACAGGTGTTTCATGATTTCAGCTCACCATACACAAACACAGGCCTATGTCAATTGACCAAAATAAAAAATCAAAACCAATGATTGGCCAAGCATCAAATAGTGAAGGAAAATGAACCTCTGAAGGTCTCTAAAGACATTTTTCTGAGGCTTATCAACATGGATTAGATGCCTTGTTCCAAGGCTGATGGTGCTGCACCACCTTCACGGGCTTCAGCTTCAAATGCTTTTAAGTCTTTATCTTTATTTTGGCATCAAATACTCACACAAACTCAATTCAATGAAATCAGCTGCAGAAGCCCTCAGAGAAATCCCACGGATATTTTCTCACTGTATTATAGACATAACTTTCCTGTACAAAAAATTTACAATTCCTACCCTTAACCTGTGGCCATCACCACAAAATGAATACCAGGTGTCAGTCCCATCTTCATCTCTTTCCCTTCTGGAATTTTTTTCTAACAATTTAAATGAGGAAACAGGGTACCTGTCTCTCCTACCCATGAAAGGTTAAGTTCAGAAAAAAACATTTTGATTGAGTTATGCTTTATTTTTGGCCAACTGCTATGTCATACTGCCCAGCAGCTTGGTTTGCATGAGATCACACATGGAAAAATAAGCACTGAAGCACACTAGGTCTCCTAGTGCAGCTATTTTTACAGCATGGAGGCTGTCCTCCACCTCACTGGTAGCTGCACACTCTGTGGTTGACTCAGCAGCCTTTCCCACAGGAGTCTTTGCCACCACTCCTCCAGTGGGAAGAGGGCTCAGGATCAACTCTGACCTTCACCTCCAACAGCAGCAAGCAGCTAAGGCTGGCCAGCTGCTACATGTTTTGGAAACCTTGAGAGATTTGGGCTTTCCCAGGCAGGGTATATAAACTGAAGTGTTGCTTAAAGGCAACTGCAAACAGCAGCTGCAGCTGTGACTACTCTTTCCCTCTCCATTTTTAAGAGACGAATGAACTTCTAGATCATTCCCACCTCTGAATATGACTTACACATTGGGCCTCTCCAATGTTTGAAATGGACTTTTTCTGAAAAGGGGTTTTCCAAGCACCTGTTCTGAACTTCCCCCTTATCCCAACTGCTTTGTGGTCTCATTACTCTGTAACTCTTCTGCACAAGAAACTCTGTAAAAGCAAATTCTTCTCAACACTCAAACAAACAGATTGGAGTAGATAGGTCTAAAAAACATGAAGTGGAGGCTGAAAGCTTATATTCCGATTGCCTTGACCTGCGTGAAGGCACGTTGACATCAGAGAGCTGTAAAGCCAAAATGGACCACATGGCATCATGCAGCCCATTCCCCTGAACTCCAAGCAGGATCTACTGCATCCATATCATTCCTGAAAGGTGTTTGCCTGACCTGATTTTGTAGATCTCCAGCCTCAGGAACTCACTTTTCCCAGGAAATTGGATGGGTTTCACTTGATTGTTTTTTTCTTTTGCCTTTCCCTTTATTATCTAACTTGAATGTCACAACAATATCCCCTTCTTGTTACAACATCTGCAGTCTCTCCTTACAAGCAATGTTTTATAGACTTTGACTACTCTCATTGCTTTTTATCAGCCCAGCTCAGATCAGGACCTCATTTAGGCTGAGTACAGAGGAAAGATAACTTTGATATGTCTCACAGACTGTGCCTTTACTCATACATCTCAGAATATGATTTTAGCTTCTTCACAAAACGCACACTGTTAACTCATGTTCACCTTGTGATCTACCATAATCCTTAGATTCATGCTGCTGAACTGCAAGGGACCCAGTCACTCCCCAGGGTGTATTTACAACACTGATATTTCATGTCCAAATGCAATTGTCCTTTCTACCACATCACATTTCCCCTCCTTTCCCCCCACCCCAGACTGAATGTCCATAATTATTAGATTACTTAAAATACAGACTTGTCTTCCAATGGGTGTACCCCATTTTAGTGTCCTCCACAAATATAATAAGCGGACTGCTTGAGCAAAGTACAATTCTACCAAACAAGAATGATCCACTTTATCCCAGCCGGTCACACTCACTTTGGAAATATTGAATAACTGAAAGTCTTTAACCACGCTTTTATTTTTTTCAGAAGAGAAATCTTCTATGTCCCTCCCCCTTTAGGAAAATCACCTCAAATTTGGCCAAGCAGTAAGTACTTGAAAATTTCTGCCCACAAAGGCTCAACAGAGATTCAGAGCTTAGCAACAAAATTCTCTGGACTTTTTGTGTGCAGTAAACATACTTTCCTCTCCTTTACCCCTTGGTAAACCAAACACCACGAATCACCTGAGGGGAATTGCTCTTTCCTACAGCCACGTGGCTAAGAGATATCCCTGCTACTCTTGCAAAAAAAATCTGTACAATGTCTGATCTTGGAATGGAGACTGGGAGATCTCCCAGGCTAGCTTCTAGTCAAAGGAAAAAGGTCAAAGGGAAAGAATTCTCATCTCAGCCCCTGGCCAAAGGGAAAGAATCTCTCATTAGACGGGGAAAGGTGGAGGGTTTTTTGCAGTCATGGGGGACACAGAGACATGCAAGAAGACTAGATGGAGAGAACCTGGATAAAAGGACAAAGTCTGCAGATAAAAGGGATTAGAAAGTTTCTCATTTGCATGACAAGAATGAGGCCTTATAGCCATGTCCAAAAGAGAAATAGTTTAGAAAGAAGTTAGACACCTTGTTGAAGAGCACTACACACAAGTAGATGCAAGCCCACAGTCAAAGCAAAATCTAAGAGTGGACAAGAAGGTGAGAAACGGGTCATATACTGAGCAAGTTGCACAAAACAAAGTATTGAATTTCTAGTCATTAAGTGATGACATTGATCCTGTGCAGTGAGGCAGGCAGTGGCCTTCCAAGAGGAAGCAACAGCTGTATATGTGGTCACATGAATGGAAGGGTGTCTGAAAGCTTCAGCATTTGAGAACAACAGGCAAGATGGAGCCTGAGGGAAACAGCAAAGTACAGGAAAAAGTGGAAAAATAAAGGCTAGAAGAAATGTTTGAGCCAGCATCATTGAGGAGAGAGGAAGGAGTATCTGCTCTCAGCATATTCTGAAGAAAGCCCAAAGGTTTCATGCCCAAGCAACCCCAGAAGTCAAGGACATCACAGGACTTCTGGCACCTCCGAAGGACTTTAAAATTCAGTGTACAGAAGATAAATTTCATCACCAAAACAGGCAGCTTCTTAACACACTCTCTGTCTAAACCTGCCTCTCTGTTTTTACACAACTACTGACATCTCATTGTCACTAAGGTGCCCAACAGTCTCATCCCTATTTTCAGTATGCTTGACCATCTAGGTGAGTTCAGTCACTGATTTCCATAGTATGGCTTCTGTAGGCATGATGTGTATTAGATTATTAAAGGGATGCAAGTGAATCAGAGAAACTGAGGTAATAAACTGAAACATCTTTCCTAATACGAGAAAGGGTATTAAATAGGAAGATACAAATTAGAGACTCGCAAATTGAAACAGGAGCTCTTTGTTCTGGATCAAGTTCCTGAAGCACGGTCTTAAGTCCCAACAAACAAATGGCAGTGCTTCCAATGGCCTTCAGAAGATTCTGGAGAAGGATGGAGAAGCAAAGGTCAACAGAGCAATCACAAGTGGCTGCAATAAACAGAAAGGAGTACACAGTTTACTGGAGAAATATAGCTTGTGTAATTCAGAAGTCAGGATTTAGCTCCAGTGTCCTCAGAGAGCAAACTGATTTGTCAGATATAAATATCAAATATAGCTACCATTCTTAATGCCGGCATCCCAACCATGTACTCAGGGCATTTATAGGAGAAACAGCTTGCATTTAATTTCAGTGCTTTTCCCCCTCTAAGATAAATATTTTGTTAACTGAAACCTCTGTGTAAACCTTTCAACAAAATGTCTCTAGGTGTTAATTCTCTTTAATTGAACACTAATTAAATTAGAATTCAGTCAAATTAGTAACCAGGTCAAGTGGTTTCTCTTAGTTACTATACTTAGTGAAATGTCCACATTAAAATAATTTCTCTGTTCTGGATACACATTACAACATGGAACTTTGCTACAGGAAAAACACCAAAGCTATAAAAAGCTAAATTTAAAGAAGCATCTGTTGAACTAGT
>VZRZ01004119.1:1811657-1880796 GCA_013398175.1 Climacteris rufus | reverse complement strand
TTTACTTTCCCACCCTCCCTGGCCTTCTTTCCCTGAGCAGGCAGAAGTTTTACCAGGGAGACAGTGAGAACAAACAGAAATCTCACCTTCAAAATGACCAAGTTAAAGGTCTCCTATTTTAATTACATGTCTTGGAACAACATTTTTGGCCCAACTTCAAAGCTTGCAATTACCCAGGTGTTTAAAGGATTGTTACGCATCAACAGCCATTTACCAAAACATTAATTACTATAAGTCTCTAAAACTTTCCTCGGCTCAACCTTTTTGTTTACTTTTCTTCAAAGACAAGTTGACATAATAGTCTAGACTGCCTAGCAGCAGTTTCTCAAAAGGGAGTTATGCACAGAAGTGTGTGGAATCTACATTTTAATTAACGCACTTTCTAAATACTCCTCTGCAAACCTCAGCATCAGAGTCTTTAGTTTGCACTGACATCAACTTTCTGTAAAAATTATCCTGCGTATAGCAAACTAGCAAGATTATTTGCTCTTATCCGGTATCAACGGACAAATAAATGTACTCACAACTGAGTTGGTCTTACAGAGTTGGATGGAGCTCCACATAGATAAAACTTTGAAATTGCAGTCCTTTCAGACCTGTAGATCCCCCATCTTGCTGTAGATGTAAGCACTACTTTGAATTTTAAAAAGTGTTTATTACTTATAGAATGGACTTATGGGAAGCTCCCACGGCACAAGGTACTGTCAGGAGATGCAATACAAAACCTTAACAACTTCGCTTATCTAAATGACCAGTACTCCAAAGATTTAAAAGCATCACAGAAAATTTGATCAATCAGTGCTTCCTTGTACAGAGAGTCTGAGGAAGGGGAATGCCAGCACCTGAGTGAGCTGCCATGGAAAGCAAAGACAATCTCTGTTGTTTCCTGAGAAGTGAGGTTCAGTTTAACTGTCCTGAAGAATCTATGCCACCTGTGAGCCAGAAGACATGGGGAGGTGTACACAGCCTGTAAGAGCTTCTTAGAAACAAGGAAGGAAATATGAAAAAATGTCAACCTACAAATGAAGTTGCTTCCAAGGTAGAATAGAAAACCAGCTGCTCTGGGCACTGATTTATAAGGATTGACAGCCAGCAGAGAAAAAAAGCACAGAATGGAGATGCTGGAACACTCTAGAGGGGATCTGCAATTCAGCATAGGGAGGGGAAAGCCATCCTGGATGTATCTAGACATGGAAAAGCACAAGAAAGATGGATAAGCTTAGCCTTACACTTCCACTGCTCTGTGTATCAAGAGCTCCCCTGTGCTGAAAAGGCTGTCCTGTATCACTGCATCCATCACCCCTGGCAGCAAAGTATCCAAGGGCAGGGGGTTAGGTCTTCCAGACTCACTAGAAGAGCAGCAGGGCGAAACTCAGGTTTCAGGGCTATCTCTGGCAAAGAGTGGAAAATCAGATCTTAGACTATGGGAAATTCAACCTACAGATCCGTGAAAATCCCCAGGAAAGCCAAAACTGATATATTTGAGTGCAAAGGTGTCCCCCTGCATTCAATTGAAGGTCTTGAGTTTTAAAGGTCTGAGGAATGAGTATTTTACCAACAGAAACTGTTAAAAAACAAAGAAAAAAGTCATCCCAAGCCACAGGGTTAGCAGATGTATTTCTCTTTTTTTTTTTAAATATAATTCTATAAAACAAAGGGGTATTGTCACTGTAGTGATGGTTACAGTACCACACTTCAGAGTTTAAACGCAGTTTGAGGCATGAAGATGGGGGAGAGGTCAAAGGAGTAGTATTTATCTTTGTTCTGTAAGAAATTAAATAAGGCACTGATATGGCATTCTTTAGTTTTGATAGAAAATGCCAGCTGGTAATGGAACCAGTAAGTTTCATCCAAAATAACTTTGACTTTCAAACTACTCTAAACCAACCAGCCTAAAACACAACAAATCACATACCCACAGTGGGAGTTGAACTGAGATGCGGACAGACGCTTCTCTATAGCATCATGGAAACAGCTCTATCATATACAAATATATGCACACTATATACAAATCTGACCCCAACTTGAAACAGATTGATGCTAGCTTTGTCATTTGTATTACACAACCCATTCCAAAACCCAGTTGAGGAGGGTTATTTATTTTCTAAGCTATAAACACTGCTGTTGAATCAATTTGCCCTTTAGATTAGAAGCTCGGATCACATTTGTATAAATATCCTGTTGCAAAGAGGAAGACTTTATTACCACTATAACTGGCAACGAAAAACCAATGAGCTCCTTAACCCTTTAGGAATTGTGCTCAGCAGAACAAGGACATGGTCCCCAGGCAGCCACTCTGCAGGGCACACTTCTGTCTACATGTGTCTTTACATGCAGGAGGAATCTTCCTGACCGTCATGTCCTCATATTTCATCCTGGGTGCAAATGAAACTGTTTAATAAACTTTGACCATTAAGATACTGTATCTTCCTTTGATCACTAACACAGGCCACTGTGTTTTTCATAGATCAGTTGTTTGGACAGTGTGGGAGTGTTTTGAGGCCTGCATTAACAGGATATTTACACTTGAAAACATACTGATGATCCAAACCAAGGACTAACATCTTTGATCAACCATAAACTGCCTTCCCTAGTCTTGACCTGACACCCCTCTGGGTGAGGGCATGGAAGTTTTGAGAAAGAAACTGTTTAAATAATGATCTGTTTTCAGGGACAAACTCATTTCTCCCTTCCCTTGTAAAGGTCTTGTTTACATGGCATTCCACTCCCAAGTGGTATCAGAAATCACAGAGGGCTTTGCTGGTTCTTCCCCAAAATCAGTGCTGCACTTTAGACTCTAGCCCAGGTGTGGGTTTAGCTGTGCATTGGTACCACACAGGGGAGGAGAGTTGAGGCTGTGTAGCTCCTGCCTGCTGAAACTAAACAGTCTGTCAGATACAGT
This sequence comes from Climacteris rufus, assembly GCA_013398175.1. Classification (NCBI taxonomy): domain Eukaryota; kingdom Metazoa; phylum Chordata; class Aves; order Passeriformes; family Climacteridae; genus Climacteris; species Climacteris rufus. The sequence goes on along the minus strand of VZRZ01004119.1, from coordinate 1,877,894 downwards.
CAAGGTGGGACAAGCACCTGGAAGCTGACACCACTTGCCTTTCTAAACTAGTACTTTGGCAAATGTCCCTGTTTTCTGCATATTCCAAAGGGGAAAAAAAAAGGAAGAAAAAGATCCCACCCTAGTGTTCAAACAGCCCAGCCTATGGGGCGTCAGAAGTTGGAGGGCAGCAACATCCAGCAGACATATCGCTCATTTCCCCCTCCCAACATCAGCCCCTACAGTCCACAGCCTGTTTGAAAACGCAGAGTCGTCCCTCTCAAAGAAAACCAGACGTCACCTCAGCCCTGCTTGGTGAAGCCTCTTCTCCACACAATCTGAAACACATACTGCTGATGGCTGGCCACAAGCTTGATCCATCCTGAGGATTTCAATAATCACCTCGCAGAATCCCACCTACAAATCCAGCAGTTTGTGTTATGACAAAACGTGGCCATTAACTGTGGTTTGGTTAAAAAAACAAAAGCCTAGTTTCTAGGCACTATTTTTCTTACCTTACGAAAGGGTGGAAGGAATAGGGAGATGAAAATATTACTGACACAAGTGAGTCAGTATGAAAAATGTTTTCTTTCTAAGGGAGAATGTACATAGACCAACCACACTGTCCTCAATGTGAGTTTCACTGCCTGGAACCCCCACAAGTATTTTTTTCATATTTCTGATGGCTTTGTATGAGGAGAAGGCCAAATTTCTACCCAGAGATTTTATGCCATTTCAATTAGTATCTATCTCAGATCGTTCACACTCTCTCTGCATACATGTCTATCTAGGAGAGAGTCTCAAAAGGGCCCATATAGCCCTTGCTTTTAGCCTTGTCTACAGTGGTAAAAATCAGTTTGATAATTCAATAACTGGTAGAAATTTTAGCCTCAGGCTTGGTTCCATTTTTAGCTATCAGGGAGCAGCCAGAAATGCCTCGCGATTCCATGCAGCAGCGCACATCTGGGCTGGAGTCACACGGTCATGCTGTTACTGTCCAGATGTAACTGCTTTTTTCCCCCCCTTTGCTCAAGTAATACTGAATTAAGCCACTTCATTACACTTAATTGGAGCCAAGGGATACTTCCAGGCTCTGAGCTTTGGTGAAGATTTGTATTTACTGAAGCTTTCTCTTATCTCCTGCCCTGACAAATTTGTTTCTTTGAGAGACACAGGCAAAATTCTTTCTTTTCCCCCAGAGGTGCTGCCTTTTCTCTTGCACACTACTGGTTTAAATTCACACGTCAGCTGCCCTCTTAAGAATTATTTGCATCCCAAAGTATTTTAGTAACTACCAATAATTGCCCCAGACAACTGGTAACCCCATAAAAGCCAAGATTAACATGGTGTCTCTGAACATCCTCTGAAGACTGCAAATGTTAACTGAACAGGCACCTTCTGCAGTCTTTAGAGATTAATTTTCTTGACCAGAAGGAATATTTGTCAGCAGAAAAAGATGAAAAAAGGTACTGCATCAACTCTTCTGTCTCACCTGCCAGTTCATCAGCTAGACTTTAAGTTCTGTATAGTCTCTTCTTCATGCAATAAAATGTCCAAAAATGTCAGGAATTGTCAGGCTGTTATTCAAAACCATTAGTCTAAAGGAAGTGTGACACTACTTATTTTAGTAGTTTTGTTTTTTAAGTCAAAGGCAGCTGTTATTTTCTGGCTCATAAGTTGTCTTCTAAAATTCAACAGAAGCCTTACAAATATTTAGCAAGTTCCTTCAAAAAACAGTGCTTTTTTTCCTTATAATTTAACCTTCCAGTGTTCTGAACTGGAAAACAGAACATTGTATTCCGAATTGATCCATTGAGACAAAAGGGGAGAAAAAAGCATTTTAGACTTCTTTTCCCCCCAGTAAAAGCAAGCTAACTGATGATCAAACCCCATAACCATTCAAATAATATAGTTCTTTAAGGCATACCAGAATAATCTGAGGCATTTCTTCCCTGCATGAAGAGATATTAGTGCACAGCTAAATAAAACTTTTTAGTATTTGTTTTCAAGAATGTTTACAGGCCACTCAGGTCACCAGTAGGGTAAATATTTCAACCTATAGCAGCTGTAGCCTGTGATGTCAGACCTCAACTGAACATAGCACTGAATAGTAACAAGCAGCTTCTACTATCTTAACTGTCTTTTAACATCCGCATATTTTTAATATAAAGGGGAAAATTAATACATATATATATACACCTTAATATGCAGATACATACAGTAAATACAAACCTATCCATGTGTTTATAGAGAAGCACATATGTTTTCAAATGTGATTTTATATTTTACATGTACATGAAAGAGCCCTTTAAGTTGAAAGCAAAAAAGAATGAAGAAGGGCATGTCCTTTTTACAGCTGCAAGAATCTGTGAGCCACATCTTGCCCACCTCTGGGCGGATGATGTGACAAGTCCCACAGACTCATCTGAAGCACAAGATGCTTTAGCCAAACGTCTCCCTCCTTCCCACCAGTAAAAGTAAATAAATAAAGCAGAAAAAGAAACAAAAAGGGAGCCTTGAGGGACTGGATGAGTCAGGGGTTAGTAATGAACTACAGACACTCATCCCTGGGTCAGCGGTTCACGCCTAGCCCCTGTCAAGAGGGAGGTGAATTGCTGGCAGTCTGGGCCTGGAGGAAGCCGCTTTATGATTCCCAGTCCCAACGGCGGGATCCCCTCAGCAGCGGCAGAGGGAACGTGATGGAGGGGAACTGAAAGATCCAGAACACTTGCCAGCTCTTGGACATAGACCACCCTGGTGATCCCCACCCAAGCTGTTGCCTCTGCTCTGTCCATAGGGAGGTCTCTGGCATCCAGGGATGCCCAGCACATGCAGATGCCAAAGGACAGAAGCCGCAGCTTCACAGCACAATCTCATTTTGACATGCTTTGTATGTGAAACAAAGATACAAGGTTCCAGCACCACTGTTGCATACAGTCACTTTCAGAACAGAGACTTTGTAAATTTTTTAGGAGCAGGGTATATTAGGGGCCATATCCTGTACTTTATTATCTTTCCCACAATACCTTACTGGCTTGCTCAGTTTAGTCTGAAAAAATGTTATGTACATATAAAAATTGACAGTTCTCCTACTCTGTGCCCTGTTTTGGTGACTCTCACAGTGCAGCATATCAATTTCTTCCATAGATACTTGACAGAGGTTTTCTTTCAGCTCTAGAGGTGGGATCTCTACTTGTGGGACCTAAAGCAGACCAACACCTGCCATTTTTTCCTCAATGTGGCTCTGAATGAACAACATATCTAACATATATGAAATAAGCATGACCATCTGGACTTTGATCAGCTCTTCAAGGGGGCATTGATGTAACATTCTAACCAGCAGGCATGTTACCCCAGGATGCATTCCAGCAATCTCCAAGTTGATCTTCCAAAACTCACACCTCCTTCCCCATCACCTATTTACCCAGGTATTTCTCTCCATTTCCCCAGAGGCCACACTCCCCACAGAACAACCATGAGCTATTTGATGTTGCCCTCAGAGCTGCCAATCATCAAAGGCAGATCCCTCCAAATGGTACCAATGGAAAGGCTGGAGAAAGAAGGAGCAGAAAGGAAAACACCCATGAAGCCTCCACCAAGAAAACAAATGGAGCTTTTTTTAAACACTGCTGGTTTTGATTTCTTTTTTTTTTTCCTAATGCCTGCAGCAGAGGAACAGTTACAGTCCTGACAAGTTTCAGTAGAAGTAATGAAACACTTTTGTACCACAGCATTACTCTGACATTTAATTGACCATATATTTCCATCTTTTAGCCTTACATGATTCCTTCATCTGAAACATTGCTCTTTTTAAATTAATCACTCCACTTATACTTGTTTGGATTTTTGTGTCACAGTTTCTACCCTGCCTCTCTCACTTTTCCTCTCTCATTGCCACTGAAAGACTAGAAGTGATTTTGTACCTGTGGTCAGTGTGCTGAATTTTCTTCTGCTTTATTTACTTTAATGTAAGTCCAGCTGAGAAGAGATCAAGTCTGAACTAATTACCAGTACTTTTCAAACAGGCTATGCTTTTTATGCTGGTAGTATTAAGTTGAAAGGGGATATGTGAATTTCAGTACACAAGAGCAATGCCAGCATTGGTTTAAAAATCTACTGCTTCTCAGCAGATTCTTTCTCTGTTTAAAGACAACACAAAGCTTGCAGCTAGGCCACACCCTCATTTACACTCTACCATGCCCATTTCCCATAAAGCAAGGACCATGCAATAACATAACCCTGTTAACAGGAACAAACTTGATATTTATTTTCAGTCCTCTTAACATTAATGCTCAAGCTCAGCTTTCTCCAGGACAGCAGCTGGTGGCACAGAGTGAGCCCCCTCTTGCATACCTGTTCTGATGTTCCTGCAGCACTTGGTAGATGCTGATAAGGAAGGTTTGGTTTTTAAAACTTCCCACAACACAGTCCTTGTAGATCCGAAACTCAGCGGCTGTGACGGCCTCGCCCTCAGGAATCTGAGACAAATTAAATTTGAATTCCTTATGGTGCCGCTGGTGAGGCGTGAACTCCTTGTCATACTCAACTGCAGATGGGAAAAGGAAAGAAAAGGAAAAAAAGGAACCATGACTAAAATTTAACAACAAAGGGTTTCCACATGCTGCCACCTGTTCCTTCAAAAAAAAAAAAAATTCTTACTTTTTTGTCCAAAGACAGCCTTGGCAAGTGCCAAGGAAAGCTTATGCAGTTATAACCTTTCAAATACAGTACTAAGAGAAGATGAATGTTCCTCTTCTCTAGCCAATCCTTTGGGATTTCCTATTTGTAAAAGAACTCCTGCTTTGACAGGTGAAATATGACCATGCATTTTGCTCCCGTGTAAAACTCAGAAGCTTATGACCGCCCCCAGCATTTTCCACCTGTGGATATCCATGTTCTTTGCAGCATTTCCATAAGTCTTACAGCCCTCTTCTAACAGAAGAGACAAGTAGTTCCATTTTGCTTTAGGACATAAAGGCACAGGCAGAACTAAGTGATAGCACCAGGTCAACCAATTCCCTAACTGCCCTAAAATGTGCTGTTCTCTGGCTCCTGGGCTTGTGCACTAGACATTGGACCACCTTGTTAGTCGATATGATTAACATGACATTGATTTCAAGGGTTAAAGTCAACCAGAACTCCCCTTCTTTTGCATAAGCCTATTTGATATTGAGAGCGCTGAGAAGTCACTCCTTTTGGTTTCTGGTTGTAGACCTCCTCGGGTACATTCTTGGGCATAGGGTTTAAGATGGACACAAAACAGAATTCCTCCTCCTTTAGGTCTCAGGACTTGTGTTTTCTGTTTGAGGCTCCCTTTGCAAATTCTGTTTCTAGTCCCATTCTTGTATGACTTGATTACATCTTGGTTTAGTCTGACTTTGATTAATTGTTTGTAATTTTTTCTAATTTACATTAGAAATTGCTTAAAACATTAACATACTATATAAACATACACAATCGCATCTTCACAACCCTGAGAGGACAAAAAGTAAAACCAAAAAGCCGTTCCCACCAGTGGAACTGAAGGAGTATATGTCAGTGATGCACAGACCACCATTACATTATCATTAGAGACAGGATTACGTTCAGTGGCAGCAAGGAAAGAACAGATCTCTTTGCATGTTTGTCTTTGTGGTCACTTTTTGTTGTTTCCCCCCGCTTAATACATCAAACTGCAAAGGAGTCCATGAGCCTACGCTCACAACATCCCCATGAGGTAAGCAGCAATCCCTGTTCTACAGCTGGGATACTGAGTCACCAGGAGAGTGACTTGTCCAAGGACAGGCGGCAGAGGCTTGCGGCAGAGCCAGGAATGACAGCAAACGTGCCTGAGGTTCGTCGCTTTACCCACAGGTTACCTCCCTGAAGAACAGACATCTCCCAGCTGCTGCAAACAGCCCATGGAGGCTTTCCCCTCTACCTTGCCCAGCTGACTGTTCCTTCTCATCTACCAGTCCCAGTTTTGTCTGTCCTCTCCCTTTCTTTTGGCAGCCCTTTTATGAGCTGCCTCATCTGGCTGGGTTCACGTCCTGGCTCCCTTGTGAGACAGTTAGTCACATCCTTCTCTTTGAAGCTCGCCTGGAAATCTTTGCACCTCTGCATGACTGCTGCCGAGCATTCTGTGGGACACCACACTTGGGGATGCTGCGTTAAGGGCTGCCACAAGGCAAACAGGCAAATTCTCAAAGTGCTGTCAGAGTCGGACGCTGCTGCCAATTTTGTCAGTCTTGCACTGCATCTGCCTAAGCCACTGAGATGTCAAACAACTGACAAATGTGGGTGATCAGAGTCTATAGCTTCCAGAAATGAGGTTGTGACACCCAGCACCTCTGTCAGAGGTTGCACCAAGGCAAATGATGGTACCACCCAATTCCAGTGCCACCTAGGAATTACCTCTCTGGTTATTGGTTATGGGTGGTCTGGGCTTCCCTTTGAAGCACCTGTCCCTGTTTTTAACAGGCAGCAACACTGGCAATACCACACTGGTTGGTGTCACTTGCATGTACATCCTCTGAGGGGGGGCCTGGTTACTTCCCATTCTGAGGAGAGTCCCACAGGGTGCACTTCCCAAAAGAGAGCAGCCACGTACTTAGAGAAACTAGCAAGCAACCAACCAGTGAGAAACTGTGTTGGGCTGCTCACAGCAGGACATTTCAGCTTTACTTGCTGCTAAAAGACGAGAGGATGTAATTAATGGTGAGGGAATGTCTAAATCCATGGGTTTGGAGAGGCACACATATGAAACAACAATTCTCAATTTAGCACTCATTCCATCCTCGCTCATGGGTGCAATGAGCAGCTGAAACCCACGTGTCTTCCCCGTGCTGTTGCGGGGATGAGATGACCTGCAGGTGAGGTGCAGCAAGGCAGCTTTTCCCCAGGCTCATGCCTGAGAATGATAAAGGAGAAGCAGGAAGAGCAAGGGGAAGGACACAACCAGGATAAGCAACAGAAATCCATCAGGGTGCCAGAAAGCTAAAATTACACCAGAGACAGCAAAGGAATGGTCGATGCTTCCTGCCAGCTATTGCCCCACATCAAGACGCGATGCAGTCTCTCCAAGTGCACAAGAGAGGGCCTGGAGCTGTCCCACACAGCACAGGGCTCAAAATGAGCCCAAACACCACATTTTGTTGTTCCTTTCTGACCTCAAGTCAGCTACGGTGGCCTGACCTCCACTCATCACTACAGAACGAGAGGTTTAATAAATCAGTATTTTCCCATACTCCTCTTCTATAAAGTCAAACCCAAGCCACAAGAGGAAGAAAATCCCACCAAAACATCTGCAATAAGGCATGACAAGTAGCAGCAGGTATGATGCTTGACTCCAATTACCCTTTCCCACTTTATAACTTGCCTGATATATTCACAATAGTATTTTCCTGTTTTTCAAAACTTTCTTCCTTTATCCCTGTCCTTGCCCAAATATGCCACACAATCATAGAAGCTGACTAAACTGATTACAGGGGAAACATTCAGACTGATTTCGTTATCAGGCTTGGCAGAATAAACAACCTGAAACATACAAACAAGGAAATCTTTTTTTAATCCTTGAGATTAAGCAATTCAGCTTTTTCTGTTATAAGAAAGGCATGTTCAGAAAGAAATACTGTTAAGTTGATGGTGTCTTCCTCCACTGTGATCAGTTCAGAAGCAGCGCAACAACATCAGAGGATGGAAAAAAGCCTACATTAAGCTTGTATGAAGCAAGTATAAAAGTTTAACGAGTCGGAAAGTTTTTCTGGCTATGTATCTTCCCATGATACAATGGAGGGTGGATTTTTTTTTCTTTGAGGGAGTGGTGAGATATTTAAGTTCTATATACTCATTGTCAACCCCATCAAGTTAATAATCAACTGTTTTCATTCAGCAAGACAGCTTAAAAATATAAAATGCCAACAGTCCTTCTCTAGGGGCTTTTTGCCCCCTGGAAACTGTTCATTTTTAACAAAGAAGTCAAATTTTAGAACAGTAAAATTTGGAAAGGCAAGATTCAAGCTGATGGTTCCCAGGATTAGCCAGTCTGTATTGCTGTCGGGTTACAATGCATCCTATGAGCTCATATTCAAAACACAGACAGCATACACCAAAATGCAAGGCAGCAGCAAAAAGCAGAAATCATTTCTCAAGCTGCTTTCTAGTTATTGCTTTTTCCACATGAATACATTCGGGTCAGTCTGACCGGTGATGTGAAATCCAAAGTTAATTTCCATCTGAAGATGGATGTATGCGTGTCCCAACTGTGCAAAGCTCTTGCAGGGAAAATCAGGCAGCTCACAGCTGAGGCAGGTTTCAAAGAAGCAACCCTGAGTGATGCTGGCCTTCCATAACCTCTTTCAAGAGTGCTGGCCAGAACACCAGGACCAAGCCAGGCAAAACCAGGGTTTGTAGGGTCATGACACGAACTACAGCCATATAAAATTCATCGTCATGGTCAGACTTACATTATCCTGAACATGACTATTCATTTGCAGAAGTAAGTCCTTGGAGGCTACAAATCCAGGCATGCACATGTCAGGGTGAGTTGGGAAAGGCAATGTCAAACAGAGATTTTAGCCCACCATGAACCAGAGGAACTGCCCACTCCACCATGCAGGTCTCTGTCCCCATCCTGGTTGGAGGCTGCTCGTTTGCTTGCAATGCAAGAGAGGATGTGAGCTCTGGACATCAGACTCACCCCTGAGTTTTCATTACAGCTCGTTTCTGAGCAGAGTGGCAGAGTGTGCAGAAACAGTTAACAGAGAAGCCTGCCAGTAGCTCTTTACATTCCCCTTAACAAATATTTTTAAATACTATACAAACACAGCACTATTGTTGAGCAGTTAAAAAGGCAAGAATGGCAAAATCAGGGTTACTGTGGTTTTGAATTTTGTGTATTCTAATTCTAACCCAGTGTTGCAATAGCCACTTTCAGCACAAAATGTCCTTGGTTTAAAAATAGCATGCTGCTTACAATACTTGTTACTTTAAAAACACTGCACAGAAAAAGAAAATTAAAAAATTAACACATCTGTTTTGGTAACTATACCATCCTACTTCCATTTGACTGTGTTGCACACACCTTGGACCAAAGGAAATGTAAGCCTAATGACAGTCATGGAAATAAGTTCTCCTTCTGCATAGGAATTTTCAGCATTTCTTTTTGGATTTAAAGTAAGCTGGTTTGTAGAAATAACAGGTCAACAGCCTTTTCTGAGGAAACACAACTCTCACGTAGAACAGCAGGCTCGAGTGCCATGATATTTCGTTATTTTCTCCAGTTCTCAGCTGTTGAGAAAAGTGTTAGGTCAAGTGCCCAGGTGAGAAGTAAAATGGTGGCTTAACAAAGTCTCGAGCTCAAACTCTAGGTAATAAAGCCAAAAATACTAACCTAGAGCTCCAGAAGTAATTTTTAAAAAATTAATTTTCTATATAAATAATTATGATTTCCATGACAACATGGCTCCTTGGAGGGTGCAGAGAAAGAGTGAGGTTGCAAAATAATAAGATATGACTATTTAGGATGAGCCATTCTGCATCTGTACTGACCCCATAAAAGCTGAAACTACTGAAGAATCTTTTGCACACCAAGATCTTCAATGGTGACTTGGTTTTGCAGGTACACAGCTACCCCGCTCCAGAAAAAGCAATCAGGATTCATAGCCTACTTATGCAGAGTGAGGTTAACACCAGTGTTCATTAATTCAGTTTGAGTACAAATGTAAGCCATTCCTACTCATTTCTTCTCAGCCTTCATACATGACCCTCTTCCTAATAAAACGAGAAAACACCTGAAAACTGGAGTTGCTAACAGGAGATTCACCACCACAGCTACATAATCAGCACAAAGGCAATTTCGCCATATTACGTCACCAACTTCTGCACTAAGTCAACAGAGTTTATCACATCTGGAGCAATGAAGCAGTGGATTAGGCCTCAAATACTTTAAGCATTACTACAGCTCCAACAGTCCTGTCTAATAAATGGACAATGTACATATATGACTGATCTACTGCTGTGACCTTAGAGTGGCATCACCAGGATTTTTTCAATACTAGCTGACAACAGCTTGCACAGAACAAAATTTACGTAAGCTTAAACTCCCACTCCACAGTCTTGGTCCTCAGTTGCTAGTTGCTTCTTTTGAAGCAAAAACCAGTAAGAATGTGGGGGTTTGTACATCCAGTCTGAGGGACGTCCAGCTTCAGAGAAAAACTCAGTCTTCATTGGGTCTTACAATTTGCCTCCTGTTTCACAATAGATCTACACGGATGGGGTCTTCAGCATATTGTTTTTACTCTGAAGAGATTCCCATAATATGCCTGAAGGCTTGTCTGTTTTCCAAATCTATCAGGTCTATCTAACAAAAGATACCAAGTCTCCCAAACAGTCCCAGGTCTCTGACAGGTGATCACAACTGCAGAAGCATTGTTACTGTTAAAGATTAAAGCTGACCTTTCTTACTAAAATAAGCAGTATTTCCTAAACACTGTTTGAAAAACTGCAGAGTACAACCCAAAAAGCACAATGTACCAGTTTAATATCTTCAAATAGGAAGGAGCGAAAACGAACAGGCTTTACAGCTACTTTCTGCTGTTTACTGAGGAAACAAAAGAAACGTTGTTCTAAGTGGACGCACAGGTTCAAGAGCAGGCCAGCAGCAAAAACAGATGGCTCCTGGAAGTAGTGAGGATGCCTCAGAAAATGATCCTGCTATCTGTTCTTCACACTTACATACAGTATGTGCCACTGTCAGCTGGGTGCCAAGCCAAAGAGATAAGTGGTCTATCCCACTGCAGTGACATCCTAAATCCACTACTGTTTACAGATAGGACTGACCACTTTCTCTTTACTGCAAAGACCCAAAAGAAAGTAAAACCTTCCCATTCTAAAAACTAAGATTTATCAACAATCCATTTCACAAGTAGTGAGACAGTTCTTTAGAAGAGAAGAAACTCAGACAAGACATTAAAATACAAGATCTGAAAGCAAATCCTTCCCTGCCCAACCTGCACAAGAGTGGGGGAGATCCTTTCTTCCCACCTTGCTCTCAGCCCAGCAACTTCAACTACCTTCTATGATCACAGCAACTCCACACAGCCTCTCAGGATCTCCCAAGAAAAGTCTGTTTCCATCACCCCAATCATGGTCCATCAAGTCTATTGCCTACTGCTCCTGCTCTTCTATGTGCCAGCTCTCCCCAAATTTTTCCCTCTTCACCCCTTTCTGAAAAGCAGAGTGAGCAAAAATAACTAATTTGAAAAATGGAGCAGCTCCTCTGCTTCCCAGACATCTCCCCTGGGTTTGCAATACAACATCCCCAACAAACAGACCAAAGTTTGCTTTCACAGATAAGAGCATGTAAAAGGTTGCTGGACCTCAGTGATGAACTTTGCCACATGCACCGGGATAAAAAGCAGTTTCTAAACATAAAAAAGTCAAGATACTTACGGTTCAGTCTGGGCATTGCACCGTTTGTTGATCCCTATTGGTCCAGCTGAGGTAGTCTAGAGACAACAACTGGCTGTGCCACCATTAATCTACTGCAGTTGGAAGTTAATGCCTAGATACCTTTAAAACAATCAGAAGATTCAAAGCCAACAAACTCCAAAAGGGTGCTTTCTTCAAAACAGCTCTAATATCACATCTGGGCTCACACAACATAACGTGCAATTATTCCACAAACTTCAGTGGAGTGATGCCAGCTTACATCAGATGAAGACCTGGCCTTATGCTCAATAGTTGTGTGTGCCAGAAAATAATGACTCAGAAAATAACCCATCATTAATCCAATCCCAATGTAATTATGGGCATTAAATTTAAACAATAGCAAATCACTCTCTAAACATAACACTCAACAGAAGATCTTCAAAGGAGGAGGGATTTTTACTTTTGGATGAAAAATACAACTGAGCTCTTCTTTGTTTCTTTGTGCTGGGAATCAAGCTGGAAATAGCTTGTAAAATCAGATTAAAATAGTTTCACAACAGCTTCCTTTCAGGATTCACGAACCAAAGGCAGTCTAAAAATCAAAATAATGCCCTAATCAAATATATAATAGCCATGGGACACTAGAAAGTACTAAAAAGGCATTTTCACAAAAATGCCTACTGTATGGCCAGTAAAGCTTTTCAACTCTGCAATGGGAAGAGGTGGCAGTGGGGAGCAGGCTCTCTCTAGCACATGATGGGAAGAAGTAAAGCAAAGCTGAGGAGAAGGAGAGCCCTTGGCAGAGCACTGTGGGGGGAACTAAGCCTGAAGGCTGACTGCAGGTCACCACTGACACTCACTTTTGGGCTTCCTGGGCTGTCCACCTTGCAATAACAGAGATTGCTTTGCTACTGCTGCCACAGCCGCCTCCTTCATTCCTTCCCCATGGCTCCCCAACACAAATGTTAACAAAACTGGTATTTTCTCTCCATATGCTGGCACATACGGCAGGTTCCTGCACTGAAAACAGTGTTGTATCTTAGGAAAACAAAACATCTTTCTGCTTAAGAGATGCCAAATTGCTTTATCAAAGGCACTACTGTTTGCATTTTTGTGGCAATATTAATGTAGTTCCCACTGAGAAGTTGATAAAGACCTTGACTGCAAAAACACCCCTCTGGAAGAAGTGATCTGAAGCTATTTCTGTATAGTGTTTCCAAATAATTTATGATTAAAATAATATTATGCTTTCCAAAAAGCATTTCTATTTCACAGCCAGGCTTCATGGACGCAGAGCCAGCTTGTAGGAGGGGAGAAGGTGATGCTGTCAGCCCATCAGCACAGAGACACGATCGGAAGTGCTTGGCAGCTACGCATGTGGTGGGAAGAGGGTTCTCCTACCACTCCTGCTTGCTTCCTTAGCTTTACATTGGCTCCTGCGTCCATACCCACACAGTAACTGCCTGAGATACTTAGAGCCGCCCATGGAAATCTTCTTGCAGTGTTTCCCACCCTGAAGGTTTGCCACAGGTCACGCTGTATTTCCTGCTGGCATGGCCACTGGCACACAGCTCCCTGGAAGCACAGCTGTCCTGGGTGCACCGACTGGGTCTGGAAAAGTTTTCAGAATTTTTTAAATGGTGTAGCAGTTGCCCAGCTTATCTCATGCCATTTCTCAAAATTATCTGTCCTTCAGCAGGAATTTAAGGCAGTACAAACCAATTCACTTGCAAGTTTGAGCTAAATTTCAAAATGCAGGTTGTGCAAAGTGGAAAAGTTATTTTAATTTATGGGCATTACCCTCTCTGCTTTTCTTGCAGGTGAGGTTTTATCTTTATCATTATGACTGTGAATCAAGCAGCAGCAAGTAGGAAAACAGGCAACAGAAGAATGTTTGCAATTTAAGTTGCACGCTTCCATTTTGTTGAGCACTCATCTCTTGGCATCACAGGCAGGTTTCAGCTTTTCATTTAATAGCCCAGCTGAGAAAGATATCTGCTGAACACAATGCAATCACTCCCCATAAAAATACTGCCCAGAGTGCTTAAGGTTTGATAAATTATTGAAAAGGTTTAATCCAGCACTCAAGACACCAATACAGAGAAGAACTCAGCCCTGCCTTAGAGGTTGTCACGCTGTCCTGAAGCCTACACCATCACTGTCACGGCATTGCCATTGCTGACATGACTTGTGACTCCAGCAGACACCACAAAATGCTGTTGCCTCACTTATTGTTTAGTGTTTTACACAGGGCTCCAATTTCAAATGACTGAATTAAGCAGCATCCAGCCAAAGGACCACCAAAGAGCAGGGGAACTGTGGGGAACTGACAGGGCACTCACCAGACTTGGCATGAGCCAGAGAACAGAAGATACAAGAAACAACAAAGCACTGCACCTAAGGAGGGTATAAAGTGACTGAAGGGATAAAAAGAGTAAAATCGTGATGTGGACCTCCAACCTTTAACACAACTACAGAGCAAACATTCTTCATTATAGTCAAGGCAAGAAGATGTTACAGCTCTGAAGACTGAGGAGAGCAAATGCTTGAAGTGTATATTTGTCCAAGAAACAGCATGGTTTGTAAGTGAACCTCCCCTCGGGTGTATCCTTTTACTTTGTGCTGGCTTGGCACACTGATCTGGAGGAAGGGGATCCAACAGGTCACCGGGAAGGGAGACTACCCGCCACTGCTGGGGTTGAGCACCAACATGGCATTAGGACAACTGTCTGTGCCAATTGGAAAAAACAGAGCCTTGGAATATTTTGGGCCACGCAGAAATACCAGAGCACCTTTGCAAAAGCCACTATTTCTCTTGCCACCCTTCTTATTCATCACTCCTTCCTCCCTGTTCTTCTGTCCTGGCCATCCTGACAGGTTCCCTGAAGGTTCAGGCAAGACTCTTTCAGGTGCAAGGTGCTGGGAGAGAGTGAAGGATGAGCAAGGAGGAATGGAAGAAGGAAAAGGAAAGTCTCACCACTTCCCCAGCTTTCTCCAGCAAAGGCAGAAAGACCATGAAGCTGCTCAGAGCTCTGACTGTGCAACCCTAACACATCTGGGAAGTGACAAGCATGAAAACTGAAAAAAACCCCAGCAATCCCAGAATATTTTACAGCCATTACAGCAATGTGAGGTAAGTGTCCTCCTTTCCGAGGAAATAACATCTTGCAAAGCACGCTCCCCACACTTGCCCTATGTAATGATTTGCCCCCACCATTGCACACAACCAGAGTCAACCAGAGGGAGTTCCTGAAATGCCTTGCTCATAAAAACTGAGTTCTGTTGCCATACCATAGTACTGACATCCCATTTTTTAATTTGTCCAGTGGCCATACCAGGAGGGTGCAATTTGGGAAGTGACTTTTTTACCTCTGAAATCTCATCTGCTGTTGACCAACATAACGATGCTGTGGAGAGCCAAGCAGCCGTCAGACATCTAAAAATTTGCAGCCACTGTGGGCGGTTGGAGCAGAGGTCACAAAATGGTCATTGATAGTTTTACCTAACCTGCAGCCTTTCAGCTGCTCAAAACATGCCTTCAGAAAGAAAGGAAAATGACATCAGCTTTAACAATCTGCTTAGGACCAAAAAATTTCACTCTTAGAGGAAAAATTTAAACTAAGAAAAAAAAACCAAACTTGACAAAAAGCCGTGGTTTGACTAACAGCTTTGCTCTAAGCCTTCCTTTTTCATTATTTTTTATATTCCCATATCCCACAGTGACCAGAAGCATACTTGGAATGTCTCTGTCCATCTGATAAAGCCATCAGTGGCTGCAGCCCTGCGCTGGGCCTGTGGAGGACACAACTCCTCTTCCTGGCTGCAAAGCACAGTACCCTGCCCGGGTGAAAGCCAGGGAGAGGCAATGCTTTGGGAACGACAGGAGACTCCCAGTCAAGGTAGGAAGTCCTAGGGAAAAAGTAAGACTTGAGGAAAAGCACCATTAAAAGAACTATTAAAAGAGGATTTGTGGAATAATCCTTAGTTCCACAGAGTTGGCCTGACTTTAATACAGTAGCATAGCTGGGTATTTCACCTGAAAAACATCCAGCAGAAAAAGGGACAGACTCTGCCAAGTACTACATTTTCTTCCCCCTTTCTCCTCAATCACTCTCACTTTCACCAAATACCCAAAGCAGCCCTTAGGCTCTAGGCATTTAAAAATCAAAGTTACATACAAATGTTCTTAAAGTAATAGCATAAAAATTGATTCCAAAAGGTCTCAGGTTAACAAATAGGAAACTACTAAACCTTGCTGGCTTAAAAACCAACCTGGTATCTCAGCATTTCTGGCTTTCAGTTTATCTTGCCCCTTTTTGGTATGTTATCAGGTTCCTGGAGACAGAATTTCAAATGAACAAAAGTGAATGTGTGAAAATTCTCAGTAGAGCCACTTGTCCACAAATTAATTTTTAGACATTTGGCTTCTATATCTTCCCTCTTTGCAATCATGTCCTGGCTGTTTGGCTATCCCAGCATTTCTCTGCCCCACCCAATCCAGCCTTGTCATCACTGATTTTATTTTTCCGCTCTTCTCTCTTAGTAATGCCCTCCTCTCTTGCCTTGACTGGTCGCATGCCATCCTTGGAGAAAAACATCAAAACTCTTTCAGATTTTATTATAGATAAATATATAGAGAGAAACCAATTTAAATATATACCTACAACAGATTTCAAATTTTCATCTGAAAATACATCTTTTTTCTTTTGTTGTGCCCAAAGTATTTTTAATGTTGTCAACAACTAAATTGTTCAGACACAGATTTCAGTTTATGACTCAGTTTATGATTTAGTTTATGACTATTTATTTTAGTGTATGACTTTAAGCACATTGCTTAAAAAAAATTGCCTCTTTTTTTTTCCCTAAAGTCCTTTAAAATACTTTTTTCTTTTTTTAAAGCTACAACCCGGTGGTAATGCTATGTATCTGACAGTATTAACAAGAATCTGTGGAGACAGTTGCAATACCTAGTCAGTTTTTGTTTATGTTTTAATAAGAAAACCATCAGCCATAAGGAAGTTTGGATCAGGTTAGCACATCAAAGCACTCCTTTTACAAACATATAGAGAGTAGGGAGATTTGAAAAGCATTAGACCTTTTTAATGCAAATCTAATAAATCTTTTTCACCCTTACATACTAAGCCAGCCTAACAAGTGGGGTTGTGACTTGAGCAAGTTAATCTTTTTACTACTGTTCTGTCATAGACACAGCAAGACTAAAGCTTTTGTAATGTTTGCATGCAGAAAATAAGGCAATTAATTATATGGCATGTCCTAGTAAAGAACTTCCTCCGGTCAAAGTAGGAGAACAGGAACCTCAGTGTTGTATAATTGATGTTATTAGCTGCAGCTGCTATCATACTTGGAAAAATCTCCAACTCAGAAACAGCAGTGATGAAGTGCTCCAAGATGAGCAATAATATGCTTGATATTAAGGGAGGGGGATTAAATGGATTCTAAAAAATGTGCTCTCTGGTACAATAACAGTCCCTCAGCTAATTACCAGGTAGAAAGCACTGAGGGATACCAAAAGAAAACACACCACATTTAAGGTGTTGTCTCCGTGAAACTGGAATTGAGGGGGGGAGAAGTGGGTAGAGAGGAAATCCCTTGTATTTACCTAACCTGTGTGAATGCTAATGCTCACATGTGTGTTGTAACAAGATTGGGGACTTTTAAAGTTCTAATCAGTAGGTGCATGAGCAAATATTTATTCTGATCCATTCCAACTCTCTGTGGTTTGTAAATCCCCAAGAAAAAAAAATCTGCAGAACAAACCAGTCTAGACCACAGATTTTGGCTACTTCGTGCTAGTTAGAAAATTACAGGAAATAGGCCAACTCAAGGAGGGATTATTTGGTGGACTTTTTTGTTTGTTTTCTGATGACCTGTGACTACCTGATATATGTGCACTTCTTTGGGTAGCTGAGGAGAATTCTTTTGAGCATTCTTTAAAGCATAATCACTGCAATATAGAATTCCACATGCTTGATGTCTTGGCGAGGTGTTGATGTATATAACCTTGCAGACTCTTTCTGACCCACACTTTTCATCTGAAGACGTTAAAAAAAAAAAAAACCCAAAATAACAAGCCCAACCTGAATAATACCACCTTTGTATTTCAAGATCCTGAAGAGTTTCTAGCAACGTTATTTTTTCACTCTGGTACTCAAATGTATGGAAAGAATCATTCGATATCTTTCCATCAGAGGAAAATCTGAGCTGGAAAGTATTTTAGATAGAAGGTTTATCTTACTGGGGATAGCAATCCATTCAGTGTTAGGTCTTTCCATTCAGGATAAAAAATTTTTTTCTATGGGATGAAGACAAAAGTTTCTGCCTTTACCATGCAGAAAAAAAACAATAGCTTGAGCAACCCTGCTTTAAGCTGAGGCAGAAACAGTCTGGGTGAAACAGAACTCTCCCCTGTAGGCACTGAGATAAGGCTGAGGACCTAAAAAACTACTGGCAAAGACAAGATATTTTCTTATAAGTATTTCTATTAGAAATGCTTTTCTCATAATTATGCTCTTAATATTTTGGATTTGGAAATTTACTTTTTTACCTACTGGGAAAACGAACAAAACAAAACAAACAAAAAAAAAAACACAATAAGATTTCTTTTAGTGGGAAGAAATATTTATATTCAAAGATAAGACTTTATTCTATATATTAAAAAAGGTGATACTCACCATCAGCAAAAATTATACAAACCTTTTTGAGTGTATATTTAAACCTCATATTTCTGGCTCAATTTTATGAGAAGTTTCTTTCCTCTGCCATTGCTTTTCTGCTGTTTCTTCAGCAGAGCAGTAGCTGGGATAGCTGCCCTGCATCCAATGCACTGTTTGTCATAGGACCTACCCAAGTTGCATCTCACCCAAAAAGGCACTGGGCATGGGCAGTGGTCCGAGAACTGACAGCTTGACCGATCTGAGGTAAGGTTATTACCAGCTGTGATTTACTACAGTCACTTATTTGATTTGGCTCAATGTATCACAAATCAGTCCTGTTTGGGTACCGTGGGATTACCAAGTGCAAACATCAAGGTCTTTAGACAGGTATCTGAAGCAGTAGAACTATTTGGTCTTTAAAGAAGAAGGCAACTGTAGTCTGGACAGAGAAGAAAGTGTGATGGAAAGCCTTTGAAGAGACAGTCAAATGTTAATTCTGTTTTCAGAATTGATGGAATGGAGAAAAGACAAGTACGAGTTATTTATCCATAAATAAATAAATACAAGTTTAATACAAGTTTACCTGGATTTGCTAAGGCTCTTTAGTTTTGGTTACATTGCTAACAGCAAAATGTGCACTGCTGAAGCTTCCAAAAAATACATATGTAAAAGTGGAATCAAGTGCAAGCTGATTCACTTTGAATAAAAAAAGTTTGGCTATTTTAAAATAAAAAATGTCTATAGATGTCTCAGTGTGAGCAACCTTACCTGTATCACAGCAGGACCCCAGGAGTCCTATAGAAACAGAGGCAAAGCAGGGAAATGGATGCAAAATAAAACACTGACAAAAATGAATACAATAACTAAATGCCATAACTTACTACCCGTGGATATATACAAATAGCCACCTCTCAAGTTAACATTCTGTGCTCTATATTCATGATGTCCTACATGCAGAACAACAGATGAGGCTCGGGTGCATTTCTGTATAGCTCAGGTGAGGCTGTGGAGTGTATTTTCATTATATTCTTCTTCAAAGACTGGTATTTCTTCTATATGCGGTTTTAATGTTGTATTTTCTGATGTGGAATAGTTTTCTTCTTAAAGCCAAAAGTTTCTGAAAGGCTGCACATTCTTAAAAATCCAACATGGGCTGAATAAAAAGTCTTTTGGACAGGTATTCTGTACTCAGAATACAGCAGATATTACTTCTATCCCTACCTTTTATTCCTTGTCCAAGGAGATACAGATTACAAGTTCAACCATTATAAGTTCATGCATTAATCAGCAGGAAGAAACTGCCCCTCAGAACCCCTTTCCAATGCAATCACTTTTTGTAGGAAAGTCATGGCCTTGCTTGAATTCCACATTACTAGAAAACAGAGCTTCAATAGGGAATATTACTAAATAAGAAACAAAAATTACTTATTTATATTCCAATTTGAAATACCTAACAAACTTTACAGATACCACCACAGCTTAGATGTCTTACAGGGAAGCATTAAAAGATGAAGTTCACAGTGACACATCTAAGGATCTTGGGATCCCAGGATTATGATAAGGCTAGAAATGGAGCTTCCATTTCTAAAACTTCAACACTTCCAAATGGATGCTCTTTCATGTCAGACTGGAACCAAAACATCACAAAGTGAACCAAAACCACTGAAATTATGTTTTGTTGAAGCAAAAGATTTTAAGCTAACAGTACATAAAAACTCAAACTTATAAGAAAGCAGGAATCACTAGATGAAAATACACAAATGGCCTAATTTCACCTCAGTAGAGGGCAGAGCAAGCTAAGAGTAAGAGGTCAGGGACACCTGACCTTGTTTCATCAAAGGTTGCTGCTTTATCAGATAGAATCCAAAAGTATGCTTAAGCCATTCCAGGTACTCACAAAGAACTCAGCTGAGCTGAAGCAGTTAGCAGGAACACAGAAGGTCTTGTCTTTGTCTGGACAACAAGGCTCAACTAAAACCATACCTGACACTTGAGTTGTTTGAAGCAGTCAAAACAGTGCCCCAGCTAAAAGCTCTGTAGGACAAATTATTCAAATAATGGAATTGCCACACCTTTCACAAAACTGTGACACGTAGGTAGAGTCTCATGAGAACCCCTTTCCATCCTTAAGCCAATGATAAGAGTCTTGAGAAAATCCCTTTCCACAGAGAAACCTCTCTCCAAGTTATTTTACCAACTGCACTTTGCTTTTTTTTTTTTTCCCCCCAATAAAGACCTTGGAAAGACCTTGGAAAAACAGAATGTAAATTATTTTGCAGCTTCCCTCATAATGCTCTTCTCTCTACAAGATGAAATATTTTGTTGGCATCCATAGCAAATCTATATTTTTAATACCAGTAGCATGCTGGAGAAGCAAGGCAATTTAATGCTGGAAAATATTCTACTTGATTTTCCTCATTTCCCAATAAAATTGGCTGAACTTTATTTGGCTGTTCACCTCCACCAACTCAAGACTAACATCTGCTTTTTGGTCTACGTAGGTAATAGAAAGTTTCCATATATTTAGAGTTCATTTTGCATTCCTATAGACAGTACAAAACCATAACAAAACTTCGCATTTGCAGAAAATAGCATAGCACAAGGCACAAGAGTAGATATTCAGAAAGACTAGAAACTACATGATAAAATCCTACACAATCTACTTAGCTCAAAGGCAATTTCAACTCCTAAAAATCTACTCTCCACTGTTTATTTAGTATACATGCAGGCACTTGCTAAACTTTTATCTAGGTTATAAACGTAACAGTGTAAAAAAATGTGTTTTCAGGTCATTTCTTAATTTTTCCTGTAGAGATAACTGTGTTTTACAGCTAGAAAGGATCTCTGAAGCAGATGGTATTGTGAAGTACCAATGCAGGTCCTTTAATAAAGGAATGAGACTCTCCCTCTCATTCCATCAGCACATGCAAAAGCATAATCACCAATGAGCTGCAGCTCTTATGTTTCTTTCTCCTGCCTAATGGCTGCATCTTTGCCATGACTCATGAAACATTGTGTGCATGTGGATTTTGCACCCTCCGGCTGAGTTGTTTCCTTCCAAGTGTGTGATCCCTTGCTCTCGTGCACACAATCACTGAATCATCAGCTGTGGGATGCTTACCTTCATTTGGGTGAGGAGAGACTGGCAGTAGGTATGTCTACACAAATGTTCAAATTCACTATTTTCTTGTATGTCAAGCTTGTGTCCCCATCATAAAGGCCTCAGGTCCTCCAGACCATCAATTATTATCTAGAGAGAGACACAGCTTTGTATCCAGCCAACACAAACAGTGCTACACCAACTCCAGCAACAGACACTTGCCTCCATCAGGAAGGGAGAAGAACCTCCGTGGCTGACATATCCCACCCACTTCCCTTAGCTCTGAAATAAGAGATCAAGACAATTGTTTGAAAACTAAACAAAACAGTGCTTTGTCAGAGACCACTGTTGAGACACTGATGGGAGGTGATGTGTGCCTCTCTCTCAAGCACAATGAAAAGTCAGAGAGGGAAACAAGTTAGTGGTTTCCTAGTCAGCCCCAGCACATTCACCTGTACCACCAGGAAAGAAGTGGCAAAGACCTGACTATTTCTTACCAAGCACAGACATTCATCAAGGGAGTGAGAGTTTTGGAAATATGAACTTTAGCTTTGATTAGTTGGACAAGGAGAAAAGGGTTTTTATGTTACATACAAACCTGGTTGTAAAGGACATCAAACAGAATTGATAGAGCTGAGAAAAGCTTCTGAGAGTGAAAATGTGAATTTTGGCCTCTTTTACTTGTGGTCAGAGCTAATGAGAAGACTGATACTAGAGTCTGTTTACAAAAGTTTGACTGGCCACACCAGTGTTCATGCAAGGTCAGGTAATTGGGAGGTGCCAGCACTTTGCCAACTCTGTGCAACCCCCTGGCATGCTGGAGTGCCAGGATGTGAGCTGGAAGCACCAGCCCAGATCCCAGGAGGATAGAGCTTAACTTTCGAAAGCAAGTTTTAAGTGAGTTAGAAACATATGACGTGTTGGAATTGAACAGGGTTAAGCCACTTGCCTAGACTTAGCCAACTGTGCTTTGAAATAAAGACTTTTAAAACTGAGACTATTCAGTGCAGTATTTTGAAAGCTTTATGCTACTGTACTCAAAATGCTGGGGATGGAGTGAAAACAGAGAAGACAAATCCCTTTCCACAAGGCAGCTGAATCTGAGGCTTAGACCTACAAATATTTTAAATCCCCAGGAAGAACGTGCAAATGCCCAGCATAAACTCCCCATTCTTTGTCTATTGAATGTTTTCCACCCCCTTCCAACCCAGATAAAGCCTCAAGTTCAGACATAAACCCAACTCACCAGCTGCAAAAACTTAAAAGAGATACAATAAATTGCCCCTCAGAAAAAAAAACAAAAACATATACGAATCCCTTGCTATTGGAATGCTTATGGATTCTGAAAATCCCTAATGAGTGGTGAGTGGGATGTGGTCAGTGGTCAGCAGTGCCTCCTGCACACACACACTTTCTGTGCAGTCCTCCAAGGAGAACAGAGGTTGTCTGCATTTGATTTCTGAACCACATTTTCATCCTTTTCTGCCTGCACCCAACCACAAAGAAAAAACAACATCCACACTGCACATTCTTTCCTCTACTTGAGAGCTGCCCTTCCACTTTTCCTCGGGACAGCTCGCTACAAAGTGCTTCATCTCACAGCAAGATAAGCTGGGATGCAAACGTCAGGACCATGAGCTTTATTGTTTGGGGGCTGCCAGACAAATTAATGCTTGCAGGACATAGATCTATTTCTGTCTGCAAAGGATTATACACTGAAACCACCTCTGACTGTCCAAGTTAAACTGCAAAGAGGAGGAGGGTGGGCATGGGGTAGGGGGCAAAGCCCTTCCCAATGTATGGATCAAAAACAAGAGGGTATATCCTGTCATTGCTTGAAAGCACTGGAATTTTTGCCAGATTATGTGTGGTTTTCAAATTATAAAAAAAAAATAAAATAAAAAAAAGACTCTATGCTTCCTTTGCAGTCTCAAGATTTGAGAAGTTTAAGGAAGCATCAGAGATAATGAGAAGCGGGTGATGCTGGTTACTATGGTTCAGCCAATTGCCCAATTTCCCCTGCCTCTCAAAGTAAATAAAAATAGACTACTCCAGTGCTGGCAGTGAGGAGGAAACATCAACATCTTTCTTAGCCTTCTTGTTTCCTAAGAACAAATGTTCAATTAAAATAAAATCAAATTCAAAACCAGGATCTTAACTGATCTTAACTATTTGTTGCACTGAGTCCAGAGTAAGAGATTGTGACATACTGGCTTAATCTTTAAGACAGTGAAAAAGGGTCTGAAACAAAGATTTACAAGATTCATAATCCTGTTTTAGAAACATCCCTCCATTAGGCCTTGCTGATCAGAATATTTCCTTTGATATTCAACAACAAAAGCCAGGAGAGGACCTTAAGAAATGATACATCTAGAAGAACACCATTGATCTTGAGTTCTGAAACATTTAATTATGCTTCCTTTTACTAAATCATATAAAAAGTAAGCCACAAAGCAATATACATGAATTTAACTCATCTTCCCACTGTTTTATACAGCCACAAACTCAACGCTGACATAATCTATGCCTTTCTGAAATAAATGTGCCAGCAGTCCAGATTTAAAAAAAAAAGTCTGAATGAAGAATGTTACCACCATAAAAATGTGTTCTCTTAAGATTTTATATTGTAGAGACTATTGCATTCCTTTAAAATTATGACTAAGGCAAATTGTCCACATGCCACTCCAAAAAAGGCAGTATAGTAAGCAGTTTCTTAGCCAGTCATTTCAGAATTATTAAAACCTAACAAGGAATGACAAACCACCACAAAAGTGATATTGCAGACAAGATAGAAGAAGACACCAATTTTTTTTTACTCATTTTAGACATCTACCACTACAGTTACAATGCAAAAAGTCACCAGAGATACTGTGTGGTGTGTTGGAAAAGCTCATGAAAGGTTTTTAAACTGTGGACATTAGGAGGGCATTCTGTCTCCTATTTTTTGCCACTAAAATTGCAATAGAGATTGTGATCTTTACCCTTCTGGGTGAGGGCTTTTGGGAGCTTTGGGTTTGTATGGTTTGCATTTCTTTTTGTTGGGTTTTTGCTGTTTTTTTTTTTTTGTCTGTTTTTGTTTGATTGGGGTTTTTTTACAGTTTCAGTACATGATAGGAGGAATGGAGAAGGTAAAGTCAGAAATGGTCAACTCCTTGGTGAAAAGTAGCAGCACTTTGTCACTTGACTTAGATTGTACACTTGCTCTCCTCTCATAGCCCAAGACTGACATGTTTCATCCTGGCAACCTTTGGGGATGAAGGAGCACAGACTGCCAGGACCACTCTGTGAAGAACAATAGGGTTTGAGAAAAATATGTTCTTCTGGTTTTGTTTCAGGCCTCCCTCGCCAGCAGTAACAGTACATTGTATTCCTATATTCCCGTTGAACATCAAGAAGTCCCAAGCACAGATGTCCACAGGGTTAATTTTGTATTCTCAAGAACTTCAGTTTAAAATGTATTAAACATGA
Organism: Climacteris rufus; assembly: GCA_013398175.1. Classification (NCBI taxonomy): domain Eukaryota; kingdom Metazoa; phylum Chordata; class Aves; order Passeriformes; family Climacteridae; genus Climacteris; species Climacteris rufus. The sequence goes on along the minus strand of VZRZ01004119.1, from coordinate 1,853,264 downwards.
ATCGTTTGAAATGTTTTGAGCCATAGCATTGACCTGACCCATTAAAACAGAGCAATCCCTATGGGTGAAAAGCGTGTAGTCTTTTTAACCTGACACTTCACACTTCAGCAGTAATGAGACTAAAACCCAAATGAAGTCATGTGTCGCTTTGACTGGAGATAAACAGAGCTAACTCTGCTTTACTTGATGACCTCCCTTAGTGTGGGAAGGCTCAGCCTGAAATTTTTCACATACATATCTAAGGCATTGAAGCTCTTGTGACATTTTTCATTGTACAGTATTTTATGCTCTCATTTGAACCCTTTGATGCTTCTCTCTGGGATTTTATTTTGCCTTAAATGGTTCTGCAAGTTCCTTTTTGAAACAAAGGCTGCTAAACCCGCTGTTGATGCCATGTTTGTTTTCTTTCGTCATAATGAAGTCCCAAGTAATTGACTCATAGTCATTCTTGTAACATGAAAACTTTAGCATGACCCTCACTCAGAAAGATCTGGTTTCATTCCAGAGTATCTGATGCATCTGCACAATTAAAATGCCATCTATTTTGAACTATTTAAAACAGAGATAAGCTGCGAGAAGAAAAGAAACCTGTGTAATGCAAAAAAACCACAACATTAGCACTTCAGTGTCTCAACTCTGTAAAGTTATCACAGGGAAACATTTAAGTCCAGTCTCCTATTCAAGTTAATTACTGCCTAGATAACAATCTTACCTGTGCTGAATGGATCCAGAGCCCTTCTCATACCTGTATTTCAGTGTATGATTTCATAATTCAAAAAACATAAGGCATGAACTACACATTGTTAGAGACATTTACAATGAGCTCATTTGTGGCAGTCCAGCACAGCAAGGCTGAGTCAACATCTGACAAAGCCAGTTTGTTGTAAAGGAAAATATACATTTCTCCCTTCCTGCTTGCAAAGCAGGAAAACAATAGGGCACCAAATGCCACAGATGGTTTAAGAAACATGAAGTTTTTATAATCATCACAGGAGGAAAAAAAAATAAAGGCAAGGCCTCAAGCTTCCACTAACACAACCACCATAGCATCCATGCTGACCTTCACAGAAGTGATGGAGGAAGCAAAATACAGTGAAAGTGATGCTAGTTACCATACTTCTGATCAATTAATGGAAAACATCAAAGTTTTAAAAATAATGCTTTTGAATGGTACAAATAGGTGCACATGGCACAATACAGACTGTGTGCAGAAAGTTTTCCACTGTATTTTGTTTCTTTCAAATGGAGTGAGGCAGATGTTTGGTTCTTCTCCTGATATAGAGAGAAGTTTCAGGATGCTCAGTGGGTGATAAGAGGCTCCCCTGCCCTAAGCATCACATGTTTTCTCAGGGTTCAGGAAAACAATACCAATCCTCCTTCCATTACTCCAAAATGTTCTGTTCCTCGCATGATTTTAGCTAAGCAGGCTTTGAATTGTCATTCAGACTTTAGACCAGCAAGACAGACAAAAAAAAAAAAAAAGAGGAAAGCAAAAATTTTGTTGTGACAGAAAGAATCTTTCCAATGAATGAATGACTCTTCTCCCATTGTTCTCCAAACAGAAGACGGAGCAGTCAGTTCCCCAACCTGACAGCAAACAAGAATGGCTTCCAGGAGCTGAACAGGAAAGCCAGAAGAGGGATGAGCCAAGAACCACAGGTTCAAAGGGCAAGGTCCCTTATGTTTCTTAGGGGAGATTACATGATTTACACAAGGTCAGAAGGGAGCCAAGGTCTAAGCCATGATCCAAATTCAGATGTTTTTGGAAGCCTCATTTTTTTGACACAGTTTAGAGTGTTTCATCTTATCAGAAGAGAGCCTGGGAGTCTGCCTTGATGTTCCCAAATTAAAAAGTGCTCAACTAACCACATGTCCTGCAATTTCTATTCTTTTCCACCCTTCAGGGCTTGCAGGGACAAGTGTTTCCCAGGACCCTCAATCCCAGCTGGCAATAAACACACCAGGAGTGGTACCAAACTGCTGCATCCTGGGAAAGCACAGAATTAGCAGCTGTGGGGGGAGCCTGCAGCCCAGATCATGTCCCTAAGCTTCCTCCAGTACCAGCCAAGCATTAGCACACTCAGGCTCTGCCATAAGCCCTCCAGCTGAGCTCTTCATGCCAAAAGGGAAAGGCAGGTTGCAACAACAGATATCCACAGCTGCATCAGCACAGGGGGACACCTCAGCATCAGCATCTGGCATCAACACTGAAAACATGGTGTGGAGGAGGTCCTCCTCCTGCTGAAATGCAACCTCAGCATGTCCAAGCAAAGCCTATGTGCTATATCTCTGCAGAGCAATCAGGATCCAGTCCTGAGGAGCATAAAAGTCACCCATGTGCTGAGGGCTGCTTGCCTTTTTACAACCCTGATGTATTGAACATTGGAAAGATTTCTTTTTTTCCTTGGGACTTTTTTTTTGTGTGGGAGGAGGAAAGAGTGCTTGTTCTTAGGAAAAAATCTGTAACACATTTTTGATGTAAAAGACTCTCAAGCATTTAATAAAGTGGAAAGTTAGTCTTTTTTTAGGAAAAAAACCCACAACATTTATAGCCTTCACACATCTATGCCAAAGCTAGACCTCTTCAGAAGTAAACTGTGTTCATCAGGCAAGGAGTAGGGAATTACAGGGAAAAGTGGGGCAAAGATTATTCATTACACCTCTTGATTACTATGCAGGTAGGGCAATTCAGTGTTTGCTAACAGTATTTTTACAGGTCATGCCTGAGAATACAGCAGAAGACACGTGTGTGTCCAGTGTGGGGCCAGGAAACAGGAAGAAGGCGTGTGAGCACAGTGTCTTACAACATTCTCTCCTTCTCAACCTGCAGAATATAATCTGCAAATGGAGACAACTTTACCCCGTTTAGTCTGCATTCTGCCCCACTATGTGAATGGAAAAGCTCCCTGGGAGGTGCTCTTAACCATCAGGAGGAAGGGGAAGGTACAGCTGATGCCTGAGGAGAGCACCACATGGGGTATGAGGAGATACCATGCCAGAAGCCCAGAGACGAGACCCAAAATTCTTGTCTCCAAATGCTCCACATGACACATAAACACACTAAAAGCCACTTCAGCTCTTAGCTAGATCAAAAGCAAGAAAAACTTTTTGGCACAATAAAAGAGAGAGCAAGCAAGGCTTTATCATATGATTCCAATCACAGACAAGAGGCCTTTCAGCCCTCCAGAGATTAGCTTGAATGAGCAGCGTAGTTTTGGGGCAGAATAACTCTCCATTTCTTAGGAAGTTAATCTGTCTAATTTTGGAGGGGGTTGGTGAGGGGGCTCTCCTCCTCAGGAGATAAGCTGCTTTTATAGACTTGGCAATTCTTGCAGCTGCCAGGGGCATTAGCAAGGCTCATGCACACAGCATGAGCCTCTCTGTTTGCAGTAAGAGAAGAGCTGGAGCTGCCGGCAGCCCTCTTTACAGCCATCGGGTCATGCCACTGACAAACAGGTTCCCAAGCAATGCCAGACTGCTTGCATTAGTTTACAGGAGACTTATATTTGTGGTTTTGTTGTTTGGTTTACTTTTTAAGTAGGATGTAAGGAAAGTATCAGCATTTCCCTCAAGCATAACGACATTTCTGACATGTTAACTGGTGCTCAGAAAGTCTGCAATTAACCAAGCCTAACATCGTTGCTCTCTATGTCTATCATCAAAATCATCATTTCAGACCAATTAAAGGATCCCCTCACCCATCTGATGAATCGGGTCAGGCTCCTTTGACACAAAATCCCTTTTGTGGTGGGTACAATTACCTGAGGTACCGTACAGGCCTTTTCACCAGTTGGAACAAAGCTCTTTCTTGAATAAAATTTTACTGACAGAGAAGGTCTGCTTCCTGCCCCTGACAGAAAGCATACAAACCTACTTCAAGACCATCTTTGATTGCCATCCATCCCACTTGCTGACTGGCTATGCTTTATGAAGAAAATCCTGCTTATGAAAAAAATCCCTCAGTTCGTACTGGCATCTGAAAGGCTACTCACATTCAGATCTCCTCACATGATTTGTGTCTTGTCATGTCCCTCATAATCATCTTTCATTTACCATTGACCTAATATTTTGGCCACATCCTCATGATAGGATCTCTGAACGTTGGAGGTTAGACATGGCAGCAACACACAGGTCTCTGAACACACCACCTTCCCATGACTCCTCTCAATGACACCTTCTAACATAGCTCCATCTCCAGGTGCTGCTTCCCTGTTGTTTCTATCACCAATTTTTTCTCCCCCTGCTCATGGTAGAGTGCTCCCAGGAAGACCCCCAGACAGAAGAGTGACCTTGTTAGCAATGCCCGTTCATATCAGAGGATTCAGTACACACAGTCCAAACAACAGCTTCTGCTATTACTCATTTTGGATACTCCCTGTAATTAGGCTATCAGCAAAATTTGTCCATGACTTCTCTTTAGCTGCCTGAAGTAAATAAAGCCCCCCTAAATATTTTTGCCTCCTGTAAATTCTCATCAGTGTCTCTTGATTCAGATTAAGATAATCCTTGAGCTAGACAGGGGTTTTCGGAAGCCTCTGACAAAATACAAGGGATTATTTTCAGCAACACATCATTTCATAACTTGCTTGCAGTATCTGCCATGGAGAAAATAAGTTTCCTTAACAATGCACCCCCATAAATTCTTCTTGCACATAAGAAATCACTCCAGGGAGGTGACTATCTCTGTGTTATCCCTTCATTAATGCTGTTGATATACAAAGCAACATGGGAACGGAAGTGAGGTACAAAGTTCTAATATTTATTTTGTCTCTTTCAAAATGCATGTAGTGTTTTACTCTAAATTGCTTGAATAACAGTAGCATAACAATAAGCTCACCTTCTGGGCCTTTTCAGCCATTTCTTAAAACTATTGACAAGTATGTTTAAAAAATAAATATGCAGTCAACACATGACAAGGAAAACCGTTTGAACCTTGTCTCATAGTAGATCAGAGCATCAAAGCCTAAATTCTCTCCCAGTTTGCCATGGGAGTTGTTGTAATACAGGTGCAGCTGAAGGTGAAATTTACTCCTAAAATGTTGAAGAGAAAACAATTTTCTGTTCATCTGGATTTGCTTCCCTTTAAGAAGCACTCAGACCCAACCAGGCAAAAACCAGCTTCACAGGATGAGTTTTTACAGGTTTCTCTCTAACAGGTTTCAACTTCTCAAAAACCAATGACAAAGGTTAGGTCAACGTAGGTCTAGCTACATAGCAATCAAAAATGAAGTTTTAGGGATTTAAACTAAACAAAAACAAAGCATTCCACAGCAACTGCAACCTAGGTTTGGAAAGCACAAATGTCTGGCCATTTTGATATAGGGAAAAGTAAGAAGGATGCCAAGGTACAGCCTTAGTCAAGGTACACACCTTCCCTCTGCAAGCAGGGCCATTGGACCTGTGAGAAAATCTGCTGCTAAAACAAGGGCCTGCTATGGGTAAGGCAAAAAAAAAGATGACCCCAGTAACTACAGCATCACGCTGGAAACCCAAGTTTGGCTGCTGTCCCAGCAGGTCAGTGGGGAACAAACATAGCATGGCAGGCATCAGTACAGGAGAGCAACAGGAGGAGCAGACCTTTCCACTTGCTCTTGGTGGTACCAATGCTCAAACTTCTCTTCTGCCCCTCCCAACACCTTTCTCAGACAAAGGTGTTCAGTTTCCCACCCTTCATGGGGATGGCAACACTCAGCAGAAAAAGCAAAACCAATGCTTTCATGAGGAAGACTTGAATTAGCTAATGAAGGACAAAAGAATTACCACATAACTATATTTACTGTGAATTGAAGATGTCTTTGTTTTTTTTCCTCATCCTCTAAAGGCTCATAAGCAGAAAGGGGAAAACTTCCTATGGGTTAATTAAAGGCAACATGATTCTGTACAAAATGCAGGTGTTAGCCTGGGGGTATTACTGTTCCTGAGCCTTGCAGCCTAACCACGGGGATGCTGTGCTGAGGATGACTCCTCCAGTTTGCTGGAGAAGCCAAAGCAGAAAATACCACTGTTTAATCATGCTCTTTCCTATACATGACACACCTGCTTCCTCCTGTGACTAATCCCCTTTTCTGTTGTGGAAATATCTGGTTATGAAGACAGTGTGGGCACAGAGAGGAGGCTAACAGCCTACGGCACTTGCCGACAGTCCATAAACATGGGTAATGGGAAGACTGTCAAGAACAAATATGTTGTCCTTCAGTGACAGCATGATTAAGTACAGGTTGCCAAACACAGGGTCTAACCCAAAGCCCAACAAGATGGACAGAAGCTTTTCTGGACAAAGATGCCAATGGCAGCCTTAGCAAGGGCTCAGTTACACATACCTGGGGAAGCAGTGCCACTTGCAAGGCCCACTGCCAAATAAGGATGGTCACAGGAACTCACTACCACCTCAAGTAACGCCACATGAGCTCAGTTTCTGGTTCTCTTAAATCTCGCTCTACACAGAGTCTCATTTGAAGTCTGGGCAAGTGAAGCAAAGCAAAGGAGCACCCGTCTGCTTGCAAGCTGGCTGCTGTCACAGAGAGCCTGGGACTGAAACAACCTCATGACAAATCACACCACTTTCTAGATTTCTGTGAGAGACAGAGAGAAGTAGTATTTTGGAGGGTAATTTATGGGTGGGATGTTTAAGAACACCTGGAGCCTTTTCAAGGAGATCCTTGCAATGCCAGTTGACAGAAGCATTCATTAGTTCTCATCTGTGCGTGTTCCACATCAAAAATCTTAGTTGAAATCCTACCTTACTTGTGACTCAAGATACTGTCTTCATCGTTCATGAAAGCACATGTGAACATTTAACACACAATGCAACACAAAGACAGAGTAAAAAAAAGTTATGCTCCAACTTGCTCTGCCTAATGAATAAAACATTCTCTGACCAGACGGTCAGGATGATAACAAAAGCTCACTTAATATGCCAACAAAACACACCATGAATTTTGCCTTTGGTTTCTCTTAGTATTGTTAAAACGTGCTTACGCCGGTCTTTAAATATTTTTTCTGATCTCCACTTACTGCCTGGAGACATCTCTCTGAAGAGAGCTCTTTCCTCTCCATCTCCAGTAATAATCTATATTAGAAATAGCAGGGTTTCAAATATAAAAACTGAATGTAAAATTTCATTCACAGATCCAGAATTGCAAGAAACTTCTTCTTTTTCTTAATGACAGTATGTTTGCTATGATGCAGAAAGATTTCTCCTTACTGGCATTGCTGTGTTGAAGTGCACCCTGAATGAATAAATTCCTGATGAAATGGTTGTAACCATTCTAGAGGGTGACAGTGATGAGAAGTGGTTGTTGCCAGTTCACATTTTAGAAGAAACATCAGCAACTGGAAGCCATCTCAGCCAATTACTGTGGAAAGGCTCCTTAATAAACAATAGGGATGTAGCCACTATGTTCCCAGGTGGAGGAGAGAGGACACCAGTGAAACAGCATGGAAAAGTGTGTTTTGCTGCTGCTCATTCAAATCCTGTCTCACAGGATTGCTAAGGAGGACCAGATAGTGGTTTAACCCCTCTGTTTTACAAGGCAACACCTTCATTTTTCCAACATGGCTCACTCCTCTCAGCAACACGGGCTGCAACTTGCTTTTAATCAAAGGCAGAGGGAGAACCAGTAGCAACCTGGAATCAACAGGTCAAGGCATATATTAAATGCCTGGTCAAGGATGCCCAGTGGGAGTGTTAATAATGCAGAGACTTTTATTAGTTCTCTGCCTGTGTTTCTTTGCAGACTGAGCTGCTGGCAGTTGAGGCTGCAGCACTCAGGTCCAAGACTCCAGCAGATGTGTCTCCATGAGCTTTGCACTTGTCCAGGCTCTCACCAGGAGATCTTTCTACCAGTGCAACCTTCAAACCTTCAGCTGAACACAGCTGTAGAAATCCAACTGTGAAAAAATGCAAAGTGTACCAGCAAAACAATGTTTCATAGTTAAAATACTGCTTTCACAATTTTCCTATGAATTTGGGGGCTTTTTATTGTGAATCCAGAGACAACAAAAACACTGTGCTTTACCATTTCCCTCTTCCATTCCCTTTTGATTTTGTGGTAAAGATACTGATTGCATCTAGCTTTAATTAGATTGTAAACTTTCCTAGACAAGAATTGATCCTTATGTAGAATGCCTTGCACAACAGGAGAGGATCATTTTGGATCAAGGCTTCCAGATGTCACCATAAGCCAAACAAAACAGTAGGTTCATAAATGTCAATGCTTGGACTAGATCTTAAAGGGTAGAAGGTCAGCTGTGTATGCACTTTCTTCACATATTTAGCCAGGAAAACTGCACTTCTAGCTTTAAGCCCCATAAAAGCAAGGGTATTCCCTGAGAATTGTTTGAAGACTCAGGAGTGACAAGACACACATTCATAATTTTACAGCCATCAACTGTCATTTTCTTAGCTAATTAGGATGTCTACAACCAACATAAATGAAAGATACTAGAGCATACATCAAACTGTAATAAGCTTTTAGAATCAAACTGTTTGGAAATGTATGAACTCCCAAGTTCATATTTAATATGCTATAATGTTTCCAAGAGGGAACAATATTTTCTGCTCTAATTCTATTATGTAAAAATATGTTTTCTCTGCCAGTAAAGCATATGGGACAGTTTTTCTGTTGCTAATAACTGAAGTCATGCAGTACAGATTTTCACATTTATTATTCTGAAACTAAGCCCTTTTTGGTAAAAAAAAAAACTTAGCCAAAAATAATCCTAAACAGAAGAGAAATTAAGTGCTTTCCCAACATCTTCTCTAAGGGGTGAACTTCTACACAGCATTTTTAAACAGTCATTGAAACTCAACGATCATGGGTAAGAAAGTTTCTTAGTGTGGGTCATTCACTGAAGTCAGTCAGCAACAACGCTGTAAGAAGAGGGGCTGCAGAAAGAGACTCTCAGGAGGACACACGGCTATGCTTGTCCAGCTACAAAGAACAAAGCAGTGCTCTCATTGAGCCTCAATGCTTCATCAGTCCTCCAAAATGGTATTTGCGTGAACGGCTTTTCAAGTCGTGTACGTTCTGCTAGAATTTTAGCCAGTCTTTTCTGAGTATGTAGGTTTAAGTATCAGCTTCAGCTTTTGTGGAATTCAAACTTAAATCAGAAGCAAGTGGGTTTCCAAGACAAAGAAGAGTTGTCTATCTAAACTAGCATCTTGGCAGGGCTGGTAAGCCTAGGGGAACTGAAAAAAGAAATTAGCCCTCTTATTTATTAGGAAAAAAGGTGTTTCACTTCAGGATATAAAAAAGCTTACTGTTTCATTAACCTTAAAAAGTGTTTTTTTCCTAAAGAACATCTTTAAAAATGTGAAATCCAGATACACCTTTCTAGCCTTATAATATTTTCATAGTGCATTTTCTAATACTGCAAATGCCATAATAATGATTAAGTCACAGGAAAAACTTGCTGCATAACTTTTTTGCTGATACCAAACTGCCTCTCACCATGCTAACTCTGAAGAGCTTACTTCAACAGCAGATAAGCTCTGAAACAAATCAACTACTACAGCAGAAAGAGAAGAGAGCTCAAAACTAGTGCCAAATACCCAAAGTATGGAAATGAGTTGACTAGCAAATGACATCCCTGTTACTGCCCCCCCCCCCCTGACCCAGCAGGCTAAGAAATGGTGTTTCCTTTCGCATGACACTACACAAGTCTGGTATGCTCAGCTTGAACCCACTTAATCCGGCATGGGAGATGCAGATCACTGACAGTGATGTAGAAAGGGGAGTACTGACAGAAGTGATGTAACTCAAACGCCAACAAAAGGCAACTTTTACTTCCATCAACTAAGCCAAAAGATGTTTCAAATGAGAAATCACCTCCAGCCACTTGCAAAACAGTAGTCTGCTCAACAAGTGAAAGAGGGGGAGGGTCCATGTCTGATCCAGCTGTGTGAGGAAACTGGGCAGCAGGCATGAAGGACAGACATGGGGATGTCTTCACAGTAATTTCTTACACATCGTTCTATTTCACAGGCACTCTAACCCCAGCCCAGATGGTGAGTGCCACCACATTCCTGCCTCGACCCTCCTCTCAGGTATCCTCCGAACCCTATGGCTTCCCTCCTTCCTTCCCTCCCTCCACACACATTTGAAAGGAATCCAACCCAACTCAACTCATCCAACTCCCCCGCCGCAAGCAACCTCTGCCGCACCCACTGCTGAGGATCTCCAGAAATCAGCTCAAGCAGAAGACCATCCTTCAGGCTCCCTGTCACTCCTCTCCAGGACACAGAGCTCCTTGCCAGCTTGCAAAAATCTACTCTACTCAAATTTGATTTTCCAGTGCTTCTTCCTTCCACGCCGGATCTTCCCCCACTCCACATGTTCTGCAAGAAGCCAGAGCATGATGGTTGTTTATTAAAGGAGAATGGCAGCATCTTGCAGTTCATTTTGCAAGACCACAGATTTAATTTAAGCCATCATTAGGAGGGGCCAGCTGAGCCCTTTAAAAAAAAGACATCACAAAATGCAAAATCATTTTATCACTTGTCTCTTTATCCAGCAAACCCTTTGGTTTGCCATCCAACCTTCCAGATGCTGCTCTGAGAGTCCACACTGAAAAAAAATCAACCTTATTTCTCAGAGTTGTGGAGTTGTCAAAAGTAATTATTTGCTCAGCCCAGACTTGACAAAATGATGATGAAAGGGCTGACAGGTCCTTCCAGTTAACAAAGCTGGACCTGACCCTCAACCACCCAATTCCATCAACATCCCCCGGCCCAGGAGATATCTGAAATCTGCTGTCATAAAACTTGAAACCTTGCTGGGAAAAGCAGCCCTGTGTTTATTGGGCCACACAACAGAAGCAAACATGGCTGTAACAACCCTGGAGGCCCCCAGCAGCACTTGCTTGCTCTGCACGCCAAAGAAGAAAGGAACTGCCATAAGAAAAATTAAAAGAAAAAGCAGCAGATGGAATATATTCATGATTTTGCAAACAAGTTAAGAAACAAATAACTTTGTTAGTGAGCAAGTGGAGAAAGGATTCATCTTTGGACTTTTTTCCCTGAAACAATCCACAGAAATACGCCTGCTGAAAGGGAATATCAATGGGAAAAATCCAGCTCATGAGCCAAGGATTGGTCGCAGACGCCTGGGGATTTTTGTCAGCTGGCCAAATAGGGCGCTCTGGCTTGTTTTCGTTCTTCCTTCTTCCCACTACCTGCAATCAAAAAGTTTTATTTCCGTAGAGGACAAATCTCAGCACATGAGGGAACACTGTGGGTGGATGGCAGCAGCAGGTCCTCTCCAGGATGACAGGTAGGGTACATGCCTTGATGTTTTAATCCAGGGAGCTCATTTAAGGACCTGTACTTTGACAAAAGCTATTCAGATGGCATGCCCTCAAAACAGAGGACAGCTCCAGTCACCATAAAAGGGCCCTGGCATGAGTGACCCTTGTCTCAAGTGTTTTTTCATCTTTTTCTCAGATCATATTAGGAGCAGCTGTAGGTATATTGGCCTGTCTGCCTGTGGAGTCCTGCGCCCAGTCTCACTGCAACCTGCTGAAGTGAGCCCTCTCAGGAGGAGCAGGTGCTGCCCTGGGGTCTGCCCCGGGGCTCTGTGCTATGGCTCTTATGGAGGGAGCCCTTGCCAGGGTTGTGAGCCGTCAGCCTTCCTCAGGGGCTTGATAAATAAAGGAAAAACAGACGAAAGAAGGGAAAAGCAGCTGTTTGGAAATGAACTGTAAAAACATCTGTAGTGCACCACCAACCGCTTCTGTGGCCACAGAGGGTTTTAAAGGGCCACAAAGTTGCAGCAGAGAATTGGGACCAGGCACCCCTAGTAGAGGAACTCCAGCCCCAAACAGCACCCCCAAACAAACAAAAACAGAGCTAAACTGAGTTGTGCTGCCACAGTGAGCCCTCTGCTTTTGGGGCCAGGCAAAAGAAGGAAAGAGGAGTTAAACTACAAATAAATGAAATTCCTTAATAACACTGTACTATGTCTCCAACAGCCCCTCACAGGTCATGATCTTTTTGGCAAGTGGCATCAAGGGGAGGTTTAAAAAGGGCTCTGGGATGTTTTAATTTACTGCTGGAAGGCTGGCAGCTGCATCGCTGGAAGTGGTTAGTTCACACACAGATGAACTCCATCGCTGCCTGCACTTGACTAGCTGACAACATACCAAAGAAACATTAAAATCAATCTATTTGGCTTCGGTGCATATCATTCCAGAACAATTTTATGCATTTGCTTCAGACTTAGGAGGAGGGGGAGAAAAATAATAAGGTTCAAGGGTCTAAGTAGCTCAATTTATTTTTCAGTAACTAAGTTACCAGAGACTTGTAGGGAGATTGTATTTACTTTCTGAAGGAGGCTCCAAGTTGGCAGAGAGGTCTTTGGAAGTACATATTTCTTCACGTTCTCTTGATCTCAGTGTGTGGAGATTCACTTAACAGCTGTTTTATGTGCAAATATTTTTTCAGGCATGTCCTCCCCAGCCATAAACAGATTTTTAAAGGAAACCCTCTTAAAAGAAGTTAAGAGACAACAAATCTCTGAGCCTGTTCTCACTCAGACCTGGAGGAGAGATTTGAGCAAAGCCCAGAGGGTCTTCACACCACAGAAGGTAAAGGGGATTTGGAAGGGGGTTTGAGGTTTTCATACCCATAATATCTATAGTATGTCTACCTACACTTAATCTTAAAATTACAAAATCAACAAGCTTGTCTGGCAATGCAGAAAGCAAAAGAGACAGTCACCTTACAGGAGCTGCAATGAAATAATGCAAACACTTAGCTGCCACACAAACCAGGCACATCAGTAGATCTGTACATGTCTGTGCCTACAGGCAGGGATGGAGAATTCTGGAAAGGGTGAGGCCAACACTTCCTACCATTTTCTGGGGCACAGATTTAATAAAGAACATTTGGGGTAACTGTTTACGAATACATCTAAGATCCTACAAAAAACATTTAAAGGTTCTTACATCATACTACAAAATCACTTGCATTAACTTCTTCAGGTTCATTAGAACAAAAAAGGATCTGTAGGCTGGGCTTCTGAACAAATACGTAATTTATGACACTAATGATAAACTGTCAAGAATTTCAGCAAGAAATAAAACATGCAAAACTTGTTTTAAGCACCCAAAGGGAAAAAACAAAGAAAAGAAAAAAAAAAAAAAAACCAAACGAAGAATAGGAAAGACAGGCTGTATTTTGAAAGGTATAACAGGTTGCACCAGAAGAAGCACCTCTGAAGCCACCTGGGAAGCCAGGATGGAAGATCCCAGCTCTGAGAGGGGAGTCCCACAACCTAAATCCCTTGGTGCAGAGATAGTTTAGAGGTTGCTGTCTGCCTTTCTACTTCCAGGATGCCATTCTAGACATCACATCCTCAATGGCTCTTGTTGGCCCCTCGTTGTGCTGAGTGAAGTGTATGTGCAGCCAAGCTTCAGGTCACATCTGCAAAACCATCTAGCTAAAAAAACCGAAGGAAAGAGGATGAAAATCAGTATTAATGCTGATGCTGTGGTTTGCTGGTACGGTGAATCCAGTTTTAAAACTCCTACTACCAAATAAAAAAAAAAGTGTTGAACCAAGATACAGTAAAAATTTTCTCTGGTGGTGTAAGCTTGCTGCACTCCTCACTACCTCTTCGACTTTGTATTGGCAGGCTCCTGGCTAAGTCATCTGTCAGTCTGTGCCTCCCACAGGCAACATAAAGCCAACATAAAAGCACCGAGGTAGCCTTATATCCCGGGTCATCTGTTCACGGCCGATCCAGATCACATCCATACTGCAGAGTGATCCAGTCCGAGACAGGCCAGGCCACAGATCCACAGTGGAGTCATTGCCTCACATCAATGAGTACGCCAGGCAGTTGACAAAGCCCTGATGAAATCTCCTTCCTGCATTTAACAGTGCCATTACCTCTTCTGTCCCAAGCTGTCAGCCAGTAATTAGGATCTTGCAGGTTGTTTCCATTAGGAGATGAAACTGGAGCCAGGTATAGAGCTGGCACAAAAACAGCATTTCCAGTTGTCAGGAAATTTTTGTTTCTTTCAAGTATGGTTTTGGGCTAAATTGGATGTACTTTTCCTGCACCTGGGAATCACAGTTAAGATCCTCCTGTAATACCTGTGCTGGAATTGGGGACCCCAAAACTCCCAGCACCTCCTGCCCCAAGGGAGGGGTGCCATATGCAACACATTTCCCTTGCATGCTAGATTCAGCAGCAGCTCAAGACATTTCAAGTGAAACAATGCAGGGTCAGCTATTGGCACGTCCTCCTTGATTCTTACAAGTATTTCCTCGAGGTAATACACTTGATCCACAGAGAGTTTATGCATCTGCTAAGTCCTGTTGTCCTTAATAGACGAGAGGGCTCTGCTGTGTTCTCTAAAGCACCTTTCACATCCCCCAAACTGCAATCCAAACTAATATCATCTATTTTCTGAACACTCAGAAGTAGCAGACAATCAAAACAAAACTCAGGGTCTGAGAGAAACTGTCAGAAGTATCTAAGAGAAGTGTGTATGGAAGAAATAAATCCTCCATCTTGAAAACCCATCAGCCCAGGGAGTAAAGAGGAACAATATGTTGGAGACAGCTCCCAGGTGAACCAGAGAATCACAGAATCTCCTGAATTGGAAGGGACCCACGAGGATCATGGAGTCTAGCTCCTGGCCCTGCACAGCACTATCTCCAAGAGTCACACCCTGTGCCCAAGGGCATTGTCCAAACGCTTCTTGAACTCTGTCGGGCTTGGTGCTGTGTACACTTCCCCAGAGAGTCTGTTCCGGTGCCCAGCCACCCTCTGGGTGAAAATATCCAACCTAAACATCCCCTGACAACTTCAGGCCGTTCCCTCAGGTCCTGTCACTGGTCACCATAGAAAACAGATCAGTGCCTGCCCCTCCTCTTCACCTCACAAGGAAGCTGTAGACTGCAATGAGGTCTCCCCTCAATCTCCTCTTCTTCAGGCTGAACAAGGCAAGTGATCTCAATCACTCTTTGTAAGGCTTCCCCTCAAGGTCCTTTACCATCTTTGTTGCCCACTTTGGTCGCTCTCTAATAGTTTAATGTCTTTCTTCTACTGTAGTACCCAGAACTGCACACAGCACTTGAGGTGAGGCCACCCCAGTGCAGAGCAGAGCAGGACAATCCCCTCCCTTGCCTGGCTGGCGATGCTGTGCCTGGTGCCCCCCAGGAAAGAGCTGGCCCTCCTGGCTGCCAGGACACTGCTTGCTTGTGTTCAACTTGCCATCAGCCAGGATACCCAGGTCCCTTTCCACGGCATGACTTTTCAGCATCTCATTCCCCAGTCTGTCCGTACATTCAGGGTTGCCACATCCCAGGCACAGAATCTGGCACTTTCCCTTGTTGAAATCCATACAGTTGGTAATTGCCCACCTCTCTAATTTATTAGTCAAGGTCTCTCTGCCGGGCCTCCCTGCCCTCAGGGGAGTCGACAGCTCCTCCCAGTTTTGTATCATCTGCAAACTTGCTCAGTATCCCTTCCAGGCCTGTGTCCAGGTCATTCAGGGTGCTGAAGAGCACAAGGCGGAGGATGAGGCCCTCTGGAAACCCACTGTGACAGGTCACCAGCCTGATGTCACCCGTCACTGCAACTCTTTGTGCCTGACCCGTGAGCCAGTTGTTCACCCATTACACGATGTGTTTATCCAGCTGTGTGCTGGACATTTTGTTCAGAAGGATCCTGTGAGAGACAGGATCAAAAGCTTTACTGAAATCCAGAAAGATCACATCAACTGCGCTCCCTTGATCAACCAGGTGGGTTACCTTATCATAGAAGGAAATCAGATTTGATAAGCAGGACTTTCCTCTCCTGAAGCCGTGCTGGCTGTGACTGATGACTGTTGTGTTTCAGGTGTTTTTCAACACCTCCCAGAAAGATCTCTTCCATAATTTTACCAGTCACTGACGTGAGACTGACAGGCTTGTAGTTTCCAGCATCCTCCTTCTTGCCCTTCGAGAAAACTGGGACAAGACCACTCAAAAATCATCAAGAGAAGTTTTGCAACTAACATCAGACAGCTCTTTGATGATTCTCTAAGGGGTGAGGGCAATTAATAACACACTCACTTCACCTGACAGTTGCTGTGAAAGTCTTTTCACATTTCAACTTATGAAAGGGAAAAAAAGCAACAAAAACTCTTGAACTAATGCTCTTTATTTATTTGAAGCAACCCCCCCACCCATCAAGCACTACTGTTTCTCAAGGCTGCTAATCCTTCAAGGATTCAACTAGCCAAAAGATGTTATTCCATTTACCAGTTGTCAATGAGCAACTTGTGAACACCCCAGATCTGTCAGTTGGAATAATCCACTCCACTCTTTCCTACAGCTAAGTTCCAGGGCCTCTCAGCTGCAAACAGGCCATTCACACTGCCAGCCCACTGACTTGTTCAATGGACACTAAATCTGCAGTTTCTTTTCATTCATATCTACAACTCTACTAAAATCTTGTGCCTCTTGGGCTTAGCACCATTAGATTTCCAATTTGTCCACTCACTTGACAGCAAAAAACCCTAAGCCAAAACAACAAAATTCTTGTAGGACCCTAAAAGCACACAGATACACAGCATCACCCCTCAAAGCACCATGCACAGTGCATAGACTGGGATCAGTCAAAGCAGCCCCACAGCAGGGCTGCCACTTGGCAAAGGTGGCTGGACTGGGGCTCAGCTCCCTTGTCCACACTTTATCCATGGGACAGTGATGTCCATGGGTATCATTACAATTTATGCTAGTCCTCACTTTCTGAGTAATTTCAGAACTTTTTAAGTCAGTTGTAAGATCTCCCACCGGCCTTGAACCAGAACTTGGCATAAAAAAATCCCCTGAACTAGGACTGGATACTTTTATTCAAAACAAAACAAAACCTTGAAACATCTGTTTGCACATTTTTGTTTTTCTAACTGTAGGTATGTCCAAACCAAACAATCTTGCCTCAAAAGGTTACCCCTTGTTTGTGCTCTCATAACTTAAAGCCCATATTGATAACAGGTTTACTTTTTTAAAGGTCTATAGTTTCCCTCTTTGGTATCTGCTCATGGACGTTTAAGGAACAGGTCTAGAACTGAAACAGGGGTTACTAGCACCTATTTCTCATCAGTGTAACACAGCTTGCCTGGTGCACAATCTGTCCAGCAGACCAACAGGAAGGGGTTTCCTGCAGCCACGGGATAACCTTGTACCATCAATATTGCACTTCATCTCATTCCCAAATTGAGGAGTTTAATCATGAGTCTTATAATATATTTGGTTTTGTATATCCAAAATCCTTGAGTCAGACACTAAACTAAACACAACTCCTTTTGGTATGAAATGATATATAAGGGCATATTTCTAGGTTTCTACAGGAAAACTCAGAAGAAAAAGTAAGACTAAAAAGCAAAGACCAAAACTATTAACCAACCAAATGTTCTTTTCAGTCAAGACAACAGCCTGAGGAGTTTTACCTTTGTTGCTCATATCTGCTCTAGAAATACACCAAAAAAAGAAAGGCTGGCAATCTACTCCCTGCAGTTTTCATGTGGGAAAAGGCTGATGGGGCAAAATCCCAAAAGTGGTTGTGGGTCCCTGGTGGTCTGCACACAAGCTCCTGCCCTGGAGGCAGGCTGCTTTAAGGAAATACTTGAGGAAAGCTTCTCGGGAAAGAAGACCAGCAACAAGCAAGCAAAGCGACAATTTCCAATAAAGTCCCCTGATACTGCTCTCTGACAAGCTCAAAAACTGATGGATCTGCCTCCTTTTCATTTGCTCAATCAAAATACAGTCAACAAAGGCTGATCCTTCTGCCTGCAATGTGGTACTTAGCAAGTCACACTTATTTACAACCCTAATCAGACAGAGTCAGATTCATGAGATCACAGAAACAGCTTTAATAGACCAGACCCACAATGCAGGAGGCCCAGAGTCTTGCCTCCAACAGTGACCAGTAAGAAATGCTCAGGGACACACACAAGACAAAAGACAACACAGGAGATCAGTACCCTGCCACACAGACTTCCAGCCATCAGAAGCTTAGCACTACAAAGGGAGACTTGGAGGGGAAAAGGGGCAGGAAGGGAAGGAGAAGAAATCACACTTGTAGGACAAACTGAACTGGAACTGATAATAAAAGACACACAGATAGACTATAAGCCAACAAAAAGTTGGTAAAACAATGAAGGCATAAGAAGGAAATTAATGGCGAAAACACATGTTCTGAGATAAAATCTGAGAAAGACAGTAAAGGAATTTTTGAAGAACTGTGCAAGAAAAAGTTATGAAAAGGCAAAGTCAACACTGAAATACTTATGCATGACTGTATGAAAAGAACTGATTTTCCAATTATTTTAAAAGGGAAGCAAAAATTTGCTCCAAAGTACTGCAATCTGGTTATTTTCTTTGCACTCTATAGCTAACCTTCAAAAGATGATACTTTTTACCCCTGCTGTTTTTCACAGTGCATGAGATGCATGTTTTCTGTATAATTTATCTGGACTAACAGTTTAATCTATGCCCATTCTCTATCTTTTGGTGTCATTACAATCCTACTCTCACAAAAAACAAAGAAGGGCAACTGTTACGCAGAGATCCACTGACAGAAATGGCTTCAAGAGACCAAGTAGGTAGCTCCAATTGGTAAACTGAGCTCACAACAAGAAAAACCCTCCAAAACTAAGTTAATGAAAAATCAAGTTAATGAAAAATGATGTTTTCCATATTTAAAACATTTCCTTCAAGCAAAAATGGCTGGGGTTCCTAAAAAAAAGAAACTTTTACAAATAACCATCACATATGCCAGTAAAAGGATTAAAAAAAGAATATTTCTTAATGGGAAAGACACTCTATTTTTTCATTTTCTTCTTCCCTTTTATATTTCTATTTCAATAGAAAGAAGAATAATGTCCTTAAAAATTCCAAATCATAACACTTTAGCTCTTTTGTTGAAAAAGCTAAAATGTTAATTTTTCTAAAAGACTGACCAACAATAATGCTGAAACACAACAGTGCAACTAATTTCAAGTCATATTTATGTAATACCAAAATCGTTATTTACTAGAACTAATCAAAAATACTCCTCTCACCTCCAAAATGAGAAGTAGAAGGGTTACTTTCAAGCCAAATTGCATCTGCTCACTGTAGACTCCAAAAATCACTGCAAGCAGGTGGCTCCCAGCACTTCCAGGAGAAGAGGCAAGTAAAAGCCATGCCCAGCCCTCCCTCTCCATCTGGTATGCTGCAACAGGGTTTGGAATAATTTTATATCTGTGGCAAGAATGTTCAGGCTGGTCCTGGGAAGTGGAGGGGATGACGCTGGCACCCAATTCATCCCAAAGAAGGACTGGCCAAAAAGATGATTTTCAGTGGGAGCCCTGGCACCCAGAGCTCAAGAGCCTTTTCCCCCTTCTTGCACATGTGGTTGGAAATAGGTTAGAGCACCACCGAAAATCAACAGCAGCAAAATTACTGCAACTTTCTTTGCAAACTTATCTGCTCCCTCAAAACATTGCCTGTGAGGTAAATCAGCATCTCCCAACTCAAAAGAACACTCTTTCAATTTCTTTAATATCATCATTTACCACTTACTCTGCAAAAAGCACTGCATTTCTGCAATGCAGTGCCAGCTTTCACCAGAAGCTCAGCAGCAGCCTTACACCTCAGCTTTCTCACCCAGTATGTCAGTAATCCACCTCACTCACCCACCCAGGAATCCATGCAGAAACGTTCCTGCCTTCATCTGTTCTCTGCTTCATCTGTTTCACCAGTCCCACATTTCTCTCCCCTTCATTGCTGACCAATGCAGGGTCCTGGCCTCAGCCTCTGGTCAGTTTTTCCACTGCAGCCTGGCTTACCACTGGACTATTCTTACCACCACCAAGAAGGAACATGATTTGCCATCTGAATTCCTCCCTGAAACATATTGCAGAGGCGTCCACAAGCATCCAAACTCTTCCCAGCACCAGCCACCTCTCACCCACAAGGGCTAGCAGTTCATCAGTGCAAACCACAGCATGTACGAAGTCAACCCAGAAGTCACATTGTGAATACTGGCTGGACTGTGCTGGAGTATGCTGCTTTCTTCAAAGTTAAGAACAGAAGACCCAGAAATGAAGCCCTTAGAATGAAACCTCAGCATTTATATAATCAGCAAACAGGAGGCTTAAATGGTAAAATCAGAGTCAGTAAGGGTGCAACGTGGCAAACAGCCTCCCACACTCATCCACAAAAATGCAACCATCTCAGAATGACTTGATCAAATTACAAGCCCATGCATAGCTGAACAGACAATGTTCCTCCACCAAGGCATGGACTGTCTTCAATTGCTGCAGAAAGTCCACAGCAACAAACTCAGAGCTGAGACAAACATCCACGTTACTGTAAGAAATGGGAATGCATTTTCATTTCCAGCCTTTTAGGGAAACTTCTGCCCATTGTTCAACCCTTCTGGTCTCTGTGACTTCACAGTATGGACATCAAAACAACTACTCATAGGAAGGAGGCCAGAAAGCCCATTTAATGGACACAGGAAGAATGTGCTCCTTTCATTTGCAGGGAGTCCATAAGCTCCCCCTCAGAATACATCATGAAATGCAAAGCCATCCCTACAGCCTCTGAAAATGCCCACAGCAAACACTATGGGCAGCAAGTGACAGGTTACCTTTACCTCAGTGACTCCTTAGTGTCACAAACCCTAGACAAACTCTTGCCATCCTCTCCAAAAAAGAATCTTGAAGAGAAAAGGTTCCTTTCTGTC
This sequence comes from Climacteris rufus, assembly GCA_013398175.1. NCBI lineage: Eukaryota > Metazoa > Chordata > Aves > Passeriformes > Climacteridae > Climacteris > Climacteris rufus. The sequence goes on along the minus strand of VZRZ01004119.1, from coordinate 1,832,535 downwards.
CCTGTTTTGGCTTTGCACTCAAATAGAGATTTGCTTGCTCTTCTGTTCAGTTGACCGACTTGTTCCCCTACGTACTGCTCTCCAAAATGCAAAGTGATTCTGTATATTCTGCTGAGACCAGCCCTCAATACAGGTCCATCACTTGACAAGAGAAATGATCCCTCTGCTCTCCACCAAGCAGAGAGTTCAAAACATCCATTCTTGAGCAGATGGCCAAGTTCTAAACCCAGAAATCACCCATGTCTCATTTTCTGTTTCAGTTTCATCAGCCTAAAAATTACTTCCACGTACACATGCCTCCCAGGGACATGGAAGCAAGGTTAGGTACAGTGTTTATTTGTACACAAATAAACTTTGTCCAATCCTTGCTTTTCTTTATAGATAAAAAAAAATAAATCTCTAAATGTGATATGAAGTACTGTAAAATGCATATTCCTGCATATTGATACATAACACACTGTATTTCAAATCATTTATTTAATGTGGTACACACATTTTTTCTGTTAATCTCTGCACATTTTGCTACTCTGTCCTCCACCCCTTTTGTTATTCCTGTCATCCCATCATGTCCTCTGAGCAGTCAAGGGCAGAGCTGCCTTCTCTGTTATGTATTGGTACAACGCCCAGCACAGACTTCTCATTACGAACTCCAAGCCCTGCTGTAAAAGAAATAGCAATTAAACACATGAATAAATAGATAAATTTCTGAAGAGAATGTGCAACTCACATAATGACACAAATTCACAAAAATGCTGGTTTCGTGTCAGTCAGCGCTGCAGACGCCAACTCCCTCAAGAACCTCCATATTTTATAGGGCTTTTTATGGCGCACTGGGACAGAAGTGAGAAGACGACAGCCTAAAGCCAGCTCTTAATCAAACACAGATTTACCTATGGAGCATGGACCAATAATTAGTGAGTTGCATTAGAAAACAGCTGGGGAATCAAAACAAGTCGTGGTGCTAATGAAACCTCAGGTCACCTGAATTTAAAATAAAACCCTTCAAGAAAAGACTCCTCAGTTAGGCATCACTTTTTATTACCGGTATGTGGGACACTCCCTGCTAAAAATTCCTGCTTCTCTGGGTGGAGAGTGATCACTTCTGAGCCATTTCTTCACTGAGTCTGAACCACCCACATCTACCAGGAACATTTATTGTGATGAATAGACCTATTAATACCAGCTTCACCCCACCCTATACTGCTTCAGAGTATGGAAACTCAGTGGAGGTATCTGGTTTTGGTTAATATGCCATGACTCTCAAGTTTTACAATGGGAAGGCAGAGGAAACACATTATGTATTTTATTGTAGTCTTTTGGCATGTTCGCCTTAAAATGGAAAATTCAACCTATCTGGGACACAATTTACAGTTTTTGCTTTACCAAACCTTACATCCTTCTTCACCCTTTTCCACAAAAAAATATCTTCTCCTATGTTCTTTGCCTCCGTGCCAGGAGGAGCCAAGAGCAAGCTCTAGGTCCCCCCAAGCTCAAGTAGAAATCACATCTAGAGGGACACAGAGGGGACAACAACATGCGAGGGTTCATGTGGGAAGGTATTTCAGGAGAAATTTTGAAAGTGGCATGGACTTGCTTTCACCTCGCTTTTCAAATCCTTGCCACAGCTAACACCTATGGACTCCAGAAATTAAATGCTGATGTAAAAATCAAGGTTATTGCAACCTGATGAAAACCCTATGCAGAGGTCACTCAGAAGAACCACACACAAAAAGGCAATGGCTTAGATTGCTGTGAGCTATCCCACAATTACAGATTGCAGATTATGGAGCAAAGAATACAAAAATAAGTGAGACAGGACAACCATAGTAACTACAGAGGGAAGCCCAGGCAGCAGAAGAGGGGAAGACACTGAACTGCTTTAGTTATGAGGTAAAGGGCAGGTATACTAAGCCTAAGATGAGAGAAAGAAAATGCAACAGGCTTTCAAACCACATACACCTTATTTAAAGTCCAACTCTTCAGGAAAAACAAACAGTGAATTTCCTCGTCCATAGAACAGTTGATGCTGCTACAAGGAAGGAGTCCAACACCACTTCCAGCACTTCACCACCATGGCTTTTGGACAGGGATGACCAAAGTACAGGGCCTCACGTGGGATCTGTAAGAAAATTCTCTCATCAAAGTTACCTGTCTGCCTCCAAGGTGCTAGAATAAACCCCTCACTTTTCTGTGTTTCCTGGCACTGTAGGAGATGGTTGAAGGCCACCTCCTTGGGGAACAAGGACTTCTTGGCAACATTTTCTAGAACAACATAATTTTTGTGATTGCTACTGTGACTGGGTCACACCTTCCAGCAAAGCAACTTCCTAACTGCTTTGGCAACTCTTGCTCCTTCAGGTGGGAAGCAGTGAATACCAAATGCAGGGAAGGGCAGGAGGAGCCACCACTGCTCTATCTACCTTTCAGAGCCAACCAGGACCCTGAATCAGGAGAGATGCAGCATTGCAATGACTCCACTTTTTCTAGCACATCTGATAGTGCCATTAGCACAACTGGCTCCCAGCCATCAAAGTGAGAAAAAGAACAACTGAATGCTTGTGAGGAATGATCAAATAAAAATTTAACATCCGAATGAACAGAACACCTGGCAGAAGGACCGTGGTCCAGCCACACATACCAGGGGCACCAGCAAGAGCTCCAGTGCTGCTCAGCACTGCTGCAGTGGGGAGAAGCCTCAAGATCAGGCTGGTTCCAGTGCAGACCCTGTAAACAGTTTTGGGCCGCTTCTCGGCAGAGCTCTTCAATTTGTTTTAGACCACTGGCACTTGCCGGAGGGAACTATTGGGAGGCCCATAAAAATTGAGTTTCCTCTCACAGTGTCAACTGATGAAGTAGTCTTTGCTTCCGGACCTCAGTCATTGTATAGTGCTACTGCCTGCTGCTACAGAAAGTTGCTGTGTGGCAGTAAGCAAGCTGACACCTAATTGTTACATTTGACCAAGTGTTTTAATTAAGGGAAGAGTGTCTTTAAAATAAACTCTTAGGAGGCTTTGGCCCACATTCAGAAAAGCACTTAAGTATAAGCCTTAGACTGTCGTTATTCAGGAAAGCATGTGCTTAAGTGCTTTCCTGAATGCAGATATATTCCCATCCTGGGGCCTTAAAAGTGCACTAAATAATAAAATTTATTGCAATTTGACATCACTGTTTTCTTGAAATATTTATTTAACTGTTTCTTTATTAAGAGTACAGTCACTTGAATTTTATATCTATTTAACAACCCTTACTGCTTGCTGATTGCATTCCAAGAGACAATCTGTTAATGCTGTTTCAGCTAAACTCTAGGGTTTTTTCCTCCGCTATCATGAAACTGTCTCATTTTCTTGACACACCAGTTATTCTGACACAGGGTACCTACTGGCCACATACCACTCGAAATAATTGTATATGGAGTTGGAGATCTTTGAGGCTGTTCTCCATCATATACATAAGAAGGATATAAAATCAAACTTTATCTAAACCAACACTCGTGTCTGGGACATTCACTGAGTGATGATGTTCAGTCACTGCTTCTACCAATAGTAATGCCTGTACAGTTATGCCAGTACAGATGTCACAAGTCAGACCAAAAAAGCCAAATTTCAACAGTAGCAGACCCTTTCCCCCCAGCCAATACACAGTACCTGTGTTTTACATCTCTCACAAGTTACCTCCAACACCTTCGCACTGCGAACTTTAGATTTGCCTAACAGAAAGCTGATGGTGGGGGGGGGGGGGGGGGGGAAGAGAGAGTGAGCACAGCATACACACATCCACATGAAAAACTGGGAGAAGAGGTGAGGTGTGCTTTGTCCTACTTATCCACTGCTCCTGCAGCTCCTGAAATGGGAACTTGAAACTTGGGAAATGAGGACAGAGGTGTCAAATTTGTCAGTGCTGCTAGAGCATGATGAAGTGTGAGGCGATCAGTGTTTTTCCTGTGCTCATTTGGCCCATAGTTACACCGTCCCACATTTAATGACTTACATGAACTGTCCAAGCCTTCCTGTGGCCCTGTGAAGCATAAGATATTGACCCCAGCTAGAGAATGAACTTCAGTGTCTCTTGTGGGGCATGAGCCTGCTCAGACCCCATTACTGAATTACTGACAATGTCTCACATGCTAAGGCTAAGACCAGTGACAAAAGCTTCCTCAAATCAAAGCAGCAGGAGGAGTTTCCCTGTTAAGTATTTTCTCTTCCCTCTGTAACACTGAGAACAGTCCACATCCACCTGGGAACACCACCTAACAGCTCCTGCACTGCTGTGAGGACCCAGGACACCAGTGACAGCGCTTATATCTCCTGCTCCCAGCAGCTTACAGCTGCAGGTGCTGGTTTTCACTTCTTTGCTCCTACTTTTTACTCCAGGGCAGCTGGCAGGAGTTCTGTGATCTGTGAGACATGAGGGAAAACTGGAACAGATTTCTGTGGAACTTGCAGGACAAAATGCCCACAACATCTTCGTTTTCAATGGCTCTGAGGGTCCTTGCTAGTCCTAACATTAACTTACCTTTCTTATTCAGACTTGAACTTTTTTTGTACATCACCACCGGTAATGAAAGTACCAACTGTTGTACCTTAGCTTACTACCTCTGCACTCCAAACACATAAAGAAATGCCAAAACAAAGGAAAAACAGGACATTTAAGTGTATTCACATAGCCTGCACAATACACAAAAAAGCTTTCAAAGGTTGGGAAAAAAACCCTGCAGTATTAATTCTCCCCTGGCTACACAGAGAAGCAGATGAAAATATAGGAGTCCCAACTGTGACCAGCAGGTAAATAATTAAGGGAACACCACATGAAGACGTGCTTAATTTGCTCAGGTGGCAAGGTTAACAAAATAAGCTCAGGGAATGAATATGGCACAAGCAGAATGACTTAAAAATAAAAATAAAAGCTGGTCAAGATGAATCACACATTTCAGTCAAATAAAGGAAAAGTCTGCTTGCTTTAAACTTGATCATAATTGGTTTCCCCTCACTTCCAAAAACTTATTTAAAAAGGAAAATAGCATTTATGGCTCAAGCTAACCACAACCATTTTATTCATCTGTTGTTTCAGTTTTTGCTTAAGGCTTGTATTTAAAGACAACCCTAAGCACCCTACTCTCAGCAGCCTTTTAACACACACTGCATTTAACGAGAAAGAATAAAGGTCATTATGATGAAGTTTTGTAGAAGAGGACATTGCAAGAAAAAAGAACAGCATCATTTCCTTAGATTTCTCTCCTGGGCACCACCAGACAGAGATAGGTCACCCCTCACTCCAGTAGAGAGTGCACAGGGGATCTCATGGACAAAAAGGCTTTCAGGACAAATCTCCTGCCCCCGTGAGCCTTGTCTCTTTCACACAGCTCCACATGCACTGCAACGAGGCACCATTACTAGTGTTTACATAAGTCTGAATCATGCAAAGTAGGAAAGATGGAATAAAAGGTAAAATAATCAAAGGCTGCATCAGCAAGAGCTGTGGTTTCAGTCAGCGGAAAGCATTATTTTTAGAGAACTAGAATCTCTTAGTCACCATCCTTCAAATTCACTTGCCAGAACCCTTTCTCTGGTCCAATTCATTCCTCCTTCCCCAATGTTTCTCCTCTCCTTCATGGCCAGGAAGTCAGGTGTGCACAGCCAGCCCAAGTGATTTGCTGAATATGACCCACCCATGACCAACTGCTGAATTGATTATAACACAGGTGGGGGTCTTCCGAATTTTCTTGTGATTGTATTCAACATTGGAAGTGTTGGCTTTTTCCAGGGCTGTTCCCCAGCTGTGCTTCGTGTACTTCAGCCTCAGGTAACTGATGTAGCTTTCACTGCCCAGCTGCCTCAGAAAGCCCTCCAACATTTTCTTTCCCCTTGAGTACAGCTGGAGTTAATTCAACCATAAAGGGCAGGAGTAGCAGTGTGTGCCCTTCATGCCACACACACAAAGATGGTCTGAATTGCTGGATGATTGACTTAAAATCTTGAACCGAGATCTGGGATGGCAGATCGCATGCAATTCTGCTGAGGATTCCCCTCTTCCTCTCCCTTGCTTCTTTGCATCCCCGTTAGCCTGAACACATCCACATGCTCAGGGGAACCCTGCCTGCAGCAGAGAGCAAGGCAAAGCTGAGGGCAGGTTTTGCTGTCCTTACTCCCCAAACAGCATCAGTGAAATCTATGGGATTCTGCAGACTACAGCCTTTTCTCTGGGTAACTGCTGCCTCTGACTCAGGCACAAGGTTGCACTTCCAGCAGGAGAAACACATTAGAAAGTCACTGTTTGATATCAAAGCCTTCACAGTTTCTTAATAGTCCTTCATATTTTTTTGTAGCTTTGTACAGTTTTAGAAAAGTTTGTTAATTTTAAAATAATGTGTTTATTTAAGTATGGTATTTCTCTCCTTAATTGCTGAGAGGATCTGTAGTACAAATCCAGGTTTTCTTCCATCTCACATGTGTACATTCCAAAGCCAAGAATACATATGTTGCTAGCTGGAAAATAAAGTACCCTTGATTCCTAACTTTATTTTGGACAGTTCACTCCAAGTTATTAAAAGCCAAATTCAGTAGTGAGAAAATATATATAGCTTCAACTGTTTTGTGTGGGTTTAAAGTACTATTTGCTTTATGAGTAAGAGATTCAATAATGCATATATTTACATAAAAATAGTTTTGACATTTAAGTTAACTTCTTGCCAAGCTGGTGCAAAAATGGAAATGTAAAAAGCATAAGCACAGAAATAAGCCCCCATGCTGTAAGTCTGCTATTTACAGGTAATTTTTTTTCTTGGCAATAATACCTGAACGGTATGTTTTATAGCACCAGACCTAGCCACTCTGAGTCAACTCAGTGTTTATGGAACGTGCCAGACTGACAGTTCAAGATTTAAACTCTCCATGCCTGCGTGTAGTTGAGCTGGGGTAGGGGTTAGGAGAGTTTCCAGAGCCTGGGCCACTGATGGACCTCAGTTGTGATCTGCAGACACGACAAAATCCATGATGGCACTAGTCCAGTACACAGTAATATGAACACCAAATCATTTCTCAAGCCCCAGGAGGCTTCTGAAGAGGGTGGCACCAACATGTATTGCGTGAGAGCATGGAGTGAAGCACCTACCACAAGTCAAAGTCCCTTTTGGGGGGCTTTTTTATAAAATGTCCAAAACTTTCAGACTGATGCTGTTCAAAAGAGCCCTACTCTGCTGTCTCTGGGATGACCACGCAGCAGTCACTAGATAATGGATGTGATGAAGAGAAGAGGTTGGAAATCATCTTCTCTACTACAGTAACCGAGATCGTTCTTTACTTCTTTTTTTCCCCCAGGGCAATTAGTCAGCTCAGGGATGTCAAAACATATAACTGGGCCATGAGACAAATAACAGTGTAAGGGCTGCTACTTTGCCAATGACCTAACAGGCTTGGCCCTGAGATTTCTATGTTTGAAGTCTCATGTTCCTTGTCCAGTATTGCAGTACTTCTAAAGACATTTTAATTAAGATGTAGTGACAGACAAACCTACCTGCGTGGATCCTTCATATATATAAACAAATAATAACAAAGCCCAGATGACCAAATGGATGACATATTGGCATGAAAAAGAGAAGTACAAAATACATACATATACATTCGTCAAGCCTTTGGTAACTAAGTCAGACCCTTTTGCAAAGTTCATGACAACTGGCTCATCACTGCTTAATACTCTGTCTGTCTCAGATGAATGGTTTGGCAATCAAACAGCAATCTTTACATTCTAGCTATACTACAGCATCAGAAATAGATGAAAATATATAAACAGAAACAATCAATCAGAGCTGAGGATAGTCTTGATCCTTACTGCAGTCTCATATGTTACATACTTTTTCTGCCGTGATCTCACTAGCAATGCATCACTGTTTTTAACCACTCTGAGCCCTGATTCTACATTCAGCAGCTGTGTTTGTTTACAGGGCTAGAAATTAGCACAGGACAAATGGACTTCATCCAACTGAAATTTTATTTTGGCATTTTCCACTACACTTCACAATATATTGGTCCTCATAGACCAATTATGTATTTGCCACTGACGCTGGCCAAGGAGAGCTCATAAGCAAAGATGGTGCTTGCTAATACTGCACAGGGATGCTTTTTATTGCTCCAAATGTGGGCTCCCTAATTACTAAGCACAGTTCAGACACTTGCAGCTAGAAATGCCCACTACTGTATTGTCCTTACTTTTATTCACTAGGAACATAAAGAATGTCATCATAATCCTTCCTGTGCTTTGCACTCTGCCAGTTCAGTGAGAGTGATGAAATGCAACAATATTTTATATTTAAAGGGACCTGCCAGTGCCCTTCACACTTGTAATCGAGCTCCCAAAGCCAATTCCAAAAGACTGTAAACCAAATTCAGGCAAGTCAACCTTAACAACACTTTCCATTTCAATATCCATATGCTTTTTCATAGACAGGTATTTACAAACAAACAAAAGAGCAGCCTTATGCCCCTATCCACTTTTCATCTCCTAGACTGTTTCCTTATGAGAGACTTGAGGGGTGCTTCAGTTTCCCCCATCCTTCTCTAGAGTAAACTATTAAAGAGGAGTTACTGAATTCACTGGAACATGGCAGCAAACACTCCTGCCCGAGTTCTCACACACCTGAAGGCAAGTACAATTTTAATTTTAATTATGCTTGCCCTAGCATACTCAGAATACTTTTGTAAGCGATCCACATTTATGCTAGAACTCACACAAGAGATAAACACAGTGTGCACTAAGTTGTTGTTTAGAGACTGTACGCTGCTAAAAATACTCTGGTTCTATCTTAAAAAATGTATTTTAGAGAAACTACAAAACAGCCTCACCAAACAATTTCTCCAGGCAAGTATCCACAGCTATTCTGTTAATTAAACCAACAAGCCGAGCTCAAGCACCTCTCTGGAGAGAATAAAGTTAAAAGCACTATGCAACTTCTTGAAATATATTTTCTTGGGGACTGAAAAAGCCCAGGAACATTTGCAAAGCATTTTGTTTCTGAGGGACTGCCTCTCACTATTTTTAACTTTGTGATGTGCAACAAACTCTGATAATTTAAAATAATAGCAATGATGATGTTCTGACATCACAAGACGCATGAAGAACCCTGTCAAAGTAATATATTGCACTTTGCCATGTAATTATGTTATGCTGGAGCAGAGTGTTGGAAAACTTAGTATAATCATTAGCTGAGTGCTGAATGTTTTGATTGTCAGACAGGTTGTATATGATGCAAATATATGACTCAGAAATGATTTCACATAAACATTTTGGTAACAGTAATCTGACTCATAACCTCCAACATAGAAAATAACAAGCTGCACAAAACATCTGTGCGCTCTGAGCAACCTCAGCTTGTAGCAACCTTCACAAGCCTTGCAGCACAGAGAAGCCAGAGGGTCCCATCCCTGAGGACGCAAAGCTGAGAAGTGTTGACACCTACCTTCCCAAAAAGAGTCAAACAAGGAGCAAAAAAGGGCTCTCATTCCCACCAGGGATCCCTGGCAAAGAACTATGATAGTTCATGCCATCTGATAATACCCTGCCCAGTGGGTATTGCTTGGTTTAGATCCACAATTAACAGGGCTGAGATGGGAGGAATGGTTTGTTGCTATTCCACCCTGAAACTTTGCCATGTCGAGTACGACACAATGCACGATTCTTCTTCTATTTATTTTCTCATTCATTAGGAGATGGACAGCTTCTTTCATAGCCCCCTTCTGAAGACAACTGTGCAGTCTTGAGTGACAAGGAGGATTTACCGTCTGTTATTTCAGAGGAGGTTTGCCATGTTTATTCTGGAAAGTGCCATGAATTAATGAACTATCTCTTCAAGCCTCAGTGCATCAGAGCTGCCAGCTCTCTGGCTGCCAGAAGCAACAGACTCTTTAGGGACCCCATAAAACTGTTTTTACTGAGACTAGAGATAGCAAAAGTATCAGGCAGACCCAATCCCAATAGTTCCTGCAACATAAAGGAGTCATTATACCAACTTCAGCCGTTACACTGCATTTTTATTGGGAGTTTCTCAACAAAACTATCAGTTAACTCTGAAGATCATCTACGATTAGCTTTTCTGCATCATGGGCATTAGGAAAAGTCAACCAAAGCTTTAGTCTCTCCAGTAGTTTCAAGTGAAACATGGGCTAGCCTGTGACTTCTCTTATTTTTCCTATTTTGAGCTGTTGGCATGTCAGAAAAGCCATGTCCCTAAAGCAACATGGTTGCAGAAGGCACAGACGATGCAATACCGATGATCAAGGTTCTCAAGCAGGGAGTACTAAAGCCTAAGTGAGGTGAGAACCTGTACACTCCAGTTGATTCACGCTGCAGCCTGGAAAAGGACAGGTTTCACCAAATAAGACCCTACTGTTTCATCGGCTCCATGAGCCACTGGAAGACTGGCCAGGTCAGTAAAAGAGCAAGCAGTTTCATGATTAGACTGCAGGACTGAAAGCAAGAACTTCAGAGATCTCATCACAACCCTGGTCCACTCATAGCCTCTGAGCCTCAGCTTAGTTATTTGGAAAATCAGTATAAGTGCAATTTATATTCAAAAGAGAGAGACTTCAATGCTTATTAAGTGTTTTGAGGTTCTGAATAAGAGACAGGGTAGTATCTTTATGTTGTCTAGCAAGTAACAAGCATTACACATCCTGCAGAATGGAACATTTTTGGACAGGACAGATGCTACAAACATTAAAGTATAAAAACTATCACATGCAACAGACAAGACACAGACATCTCAAAGTGAAAATCCATTGTAGTAGGTTAAACAAATGTATTTTCTCTCCAGCTATCTTCCACAGTGTAATAAGCTGGAACTTTGTTAAATGTATGAACTTTTTTTTTAAGTCTCCCTTCTTTTCCCTTCACTCCCTTCCTCTCTACCTTTTTTACTTCGGGGAGGAGAGGGCAGGGGAGGGAAGGGAAAAGGAAAAGGAAAAGGAAAAGGAAAAGGAAAAGGAAAAGGAAAAGGAAAAGGAAAAGGAAAAGGAAAAGGAAAAGGAAAAGGAAAAGGAAAAGGAAAAGGAAAAGGAAAAGGAAAAGGAAAAGGAACTGAAAGAGCAAGCCAAGAGATTCACAATCACCAAAGCCTGCAGAACATACAGTGAATGTTGGCAGGACATGCATGTTTATCCTTTTCATATGCTGTTTAAATTATTTTTATAAACAAGTCATTATCTTGTATAGCCACTGCTTGGTCCCTTTCATGTCAAAGATGTTTGATGTTACAATCATTAAGCAAAAGGGTCTGCATGCTTGAAATGTTGTCTCAGGATGATGGTTTGTGGGCAAGAAAGGCTGCTGCTTTTCTAAAATGAAGGGTTTCTTCGCCAAGCTTCATCATTTGAGCACCTGGATTCTGCACTTTTGGAACAAATCTTTGTGCAGATATTAAAATATGAATTTGAAACCAGGCTTAAATTTTAGAACTATGCTCCTACTGCTTTGCATCAAAATCATGCACACAGGTCAAGGCTTGCAGAGAAGCCTCTCACTGCTTGCACACAAATGTTTTGAGGAACCAGGCTTGGCATCATGAAGAGATTCAGGTACATTAAAAGCGTATAAGGCCTCTTCCTGCACCAAGAGATGTGTTTATCATGGCTGAGCTGGACTACACCACCAGTATGGCCATAACTAGTAAAGAAATATGAATGGGAAACCCATGGCAATTGACAGAGGAAACACTTCCTCCTTTTTTCCTGAAGAGCATCTGGCGATTAAACACTGCTGCATTGACCTCTGCTCACCTGAACTTAGCCAGAGGGAGCTTGCTTCTCTGTGACATGAGGAATTAAAGATCTGACCATATCTTTGTTGCCCAATATAGAATCTTAACCCAAATATTTTAATGCAGTTTGAAAAATATGGAAATCAGGCCATATTGTAAGTGTTCATGTCCAAACAAATTTGTATTATTACCGAGTTTATAAAGACAGATACAGACAAGTCTTTTGCATCTTGTACACATTTGCTACAGTTCAACATTATTTTCCAACTTCTTTGGATAATTTTATTGCTTGTAAAAGGACTGGAATCGATTGCTAAGAGCTTTATTCTTCCAGATTTCTCTCTCAAATGGTCTGGAAAGCCCAGGAGAAACCAGGATGCAAGAAGACATATCTGTTTCACACCATGGCTGCTGATGCTTTCCTCCCTCCGACACCTCTTGGCTTATGTATACAACTATCAGAACTTGCCCATGAGCTCTAATATGTTCTCATTTTTTAAGTGCTCTTTGTTGCCTGGTGTGGAGCTGAACACTTGTGCTTCAATAGGCATTATGTCATCCTTTAGCCCTTGTACAGAGTGTCTAATACTTGGACCATACACACCACACCAACACAATGCAGTGAGCGACAAGAGTTGTACTGCATGCAGCAGTGCACCTCAACATAAACATCTCTGTGCATGCTTTAAACATGGCACAATTTACAGCCTGCACTTGATAAAATAAATTGTAGCTCTCCACTTGACAAGATTTTGGGTTGAACAAATATATATATTTGCTAAAAGAGGGCTTCAAACAGCCAATTCATACATTTCTCATACTGCAAACAACCACTAACATACATGGAATAACACATCTTTGGAATACTGTTTGAAAACACTGTCTCATTTACTATCGGGAAATTTGACTCTTCAGAACAAGTGTTAACACTGTCTTGATAATTTGTAAAGCTATTCAAGCCATGAAGTACATCTGCACATTGAGTGTATTTCCAATGCTGTGCTTCTGTTTTCATTTTGAAAATGTTTTTATTTATACACTAATATTTGACCTATGAATGTTCCAAGTTTATATGGAGCCAGCTGTTCTAAATTCTGGTTATACTGAGAATTCGTGCAAAACATCAGGTGATATCATTGGATATTTTTAAGGGGAAAGTTCACAGGAAAGCAGTTATGTATTCTTGTGATTAACACCACATTGGATCAAAACAGTCATGTCTAGCTCTCTGAAAAATACAGCTACTGTTTTAGTTAGCAGAACACTTCGGCTCTGTCTACATTATCCTTTTTTGCCAAAAGTTCCCACTGTTGCTACCACTGATTCAATTCTGTCATTGTGCTATGGTGAACACTGCTACGTAAAATAAAAAGAGCTGAAGGCAGCACTGTCAAAGTCTTTGTGACCCTAACAACAAAACAAAACAAAAAAAATTCTCATTACATCACCAAAAAAACCCAACCAACCCAAAACCCAAACAAACAAAAAAATCCACTCCAAAACTCTACCCAACACTACAAGACTGTTTCTTAAGTAACTGGAAGTTCAGGAAATGCCAGCCCCAATCCACAGCAGGTTTTAGGAATCAAAGTCCATTACGAGGTATTAAACACCCCTGCAATCCCACAGGGACTCAGTTTCTTTAATTAAGCTTTTTTCTCCTGCAACAGCCCTACGGCAGCTGCAGCCCCATGCCCTTCCCAAAGCCAGTGCCCCAGGAGCCTGCTCCGAGGGCACAGCACAGGGCCACAGGCACCTCTTAGGGTGCTGCTGCCAGCCAGCCCTGCTGCAAGTGCTGCAGCTCTGCAGAAGGCACCACTCCTCATCCTCTGCCAGCCATGACTGGAGAAGAGGTGGAAGCAAACAACTCACTGAATGTTTTCCAGGCATGTCTCCTCACCCTCAGCATATCACAGCTACAGAATCTCACTCCCAAGTGCCCTCTCAACACTTAGAATCACAGGCAATTTGGGCTGGAAGGGACCTTCAAAAGTCATCCAGATCAACCCCTCCACAGGCAGGAACATTGTTCAGTGGAACAGGTTGCTCAAAGCTCCATCCAACCTGACTCTGCACACGTCCAAGGATGGGACTCCACAGCTCCTCTGGGCAACCTGCTCCAGTGTCTCGCTACTTCTGTTTAAAAAAATTCTCTCTTATATCCAATCTAAACCTACCCTCTTTCAGTTTAGAACCATTGCCCCATCAAACAGGGAACCTAGGCGTGACCCAACACCAGGCTCCAAGAATCAGGTGGACAGAAGACAACTTTCCAGTCCTTAACCTCTATCTCCCAGGCTCTGAGGTTTGATGCTTGCTAAAACAAATGGGAATCTCTCACCCATTTTTGCATTTGGGTGATAGTGATTGCTCTCTGCTTCACACTGCTATATAAATGGTCAAATGGAAATGCTAAGTGATTAGTAGGTAGACTGTACTTAACAGCTTAACTGTGCATCTGCTGGGATACAGCAGAAACACACAATGGGACTGTTTATGTCCCAAATAAATCATACCTTCCTCTAGCCCCCTACAAGTTAGCAATGAGGCAAGATGACCTAAAAAGAATTGTGACTCCATGGCATGGAAAGTCTAAACACGACCTTCCTTCCTCTTCAATCACAAACACTGCTTAAAAGTTTATATTTAAAACTACGAGAGAGAGTGTAACCACTGCGATGCACCGGGCTAGACCCAGCAAGGATCCACAGCTCCTTGGCAGAGGTACAAGCCTGCAGTGAGCAGTCCCAGCAGGAGCTCAGCACAAGACATCCATGACAGCTGCCCAAGTGATTTTCTGCTAAAGCCATGTTGAGCTGGAAGAAAATTGCCAAAGGCAAACCTTTTTATAAGCAGTGGTTTAGTTTCAATTTTGTTTGAGGAAAAGAACTAGGAAGTTGTGTTTTTATTTTTACAAAAATCGTAAAAAGAAAACAACCCCACACCTGGGTTTTTGATATAAAATGACACTTTTCATTTATTTACAGATAAAAAATCTGACTTGAAATAATCAAGACTGGTTTGGCAATACTAGCTTTTTACAATTATAATAAATTGCTGTTGTTATTGTTGTTGCTGGAAGAAAGGCTTCAACATTTCACACAAATTTAAGACTGTAAATTTTCAAGCTCTGAAAAGCTTTCACAAGACAGAGAATAATCCTACTAATGCCACCCAGTCTGGTTCCAGTAGCATAGTCCAGATGACAGTTAGACCTGGATAAATTGCTTACACGAACATGACCCTCTGCTCATTTCAACAGTGCAGGTTTTGAAGAGCAGCTTCTCCATGAACCACACATCTTCCAGGGCTCCTGGCCATAGAGTCTGGACTTCTGAAAGACCTGTCTTTAATTGTGTCATCAGGCAGCTTCACAGGAGCAGGCAGCTCACAAGCAGTGGCTGCTTCAAGGAGATGACATTAAATGAGGACCTTGAGCTGCATCAGTTGAACAGCAAATATAAGGCTGCTCTTCAGCACTTGGGAATCTGTCTTGGCATCAAAGCCCACTACACAGGGCTTGGCAGAAGCCAGTAAACTCATTCCCGCCATCAGCTTCATGTTTTCTAATATTGGCCTGCTCTGGACACACGTGGAGGACGCTGCTCACATGCCGAGTGAGACTGTACACAGCCAGCTGGCAGCACAGCCAGATCTGCAGCATCACACACTCCAGTTATTCCCTGCGAGTAGATGCCTTGACCTTCACAACACGTAGCCAAGAGTATAAACAGATGGGATGACAGTATGAATGGTATGGTCCCATCAATACAATCACACAACATCCCTGATACATCTTGGTTGCCTAATTTCATATCCCCCAACAGCAAGTGTAGTACCAGGAAAAAGACAGGTGGGCTGAGCAAATCCTTCAGATGAAGAAATTCACCTGCTTTAGAAACACATGTAAGGATGCTGGAGCACTGCTTCCCTCCTGTGAAAAGCTGTGCAGAACAAAGGCATACTGCTAGCACCTAAGGTGCTATGGATTTGTGCAAGATCATTCCTAGAAGGAAATATGGTAGGTGACTGCTGCCAAAAAGATGAAAAGCCTGTTTGGAAGACATCACATCAATAAGGTGCTGCTTGCTTTGTAGTCAATGGGAAAGAGAGTTTGTACAGCAAGTCCTATCTCCAGGCAACTCCCTTGCACTGAAAGGGAACAGTCTTACCCCAGCAGACACTTGAAGTCTTGCAGGGAAGATGGGGATTAGAAAATAGAGGCTTTTCACCATGGTCCCAACTCAAACAGTGTTAAAGCTTCAGGGCTGACTGCAGGACTGCCTGGCAAACATGAGCAGCTTCCATTCAACCTTTTGCATGAAGTCCTCCTAAGGGTCCTGTACGTCTTAAAATAAAAGGTAACTTCTCCCTGCAAAAGTAGAGATACAGTGAATGCATGTTGTTAGTCTGCTAAAAAAGGCTAGAATGCTCAATAACCAGGTACCACTCCTCAAAAGCACACTTTCTACATTTCTGGTCTCTCAAGGGTTGGATGGGTTCAGACTTTTCCTGCACAACTATCCAGCTATCAACAGCCCCAGAAACCCACAGACTGCCGTTAAATTCCCTGGTTTTGATTGTAGGAAGCACACGGCTTTTTTTCCCCCTCAGGGTGGATGCCAGGATAGGAAGGCATGGAGGAAGACCACGCTTTGACACAGGATTTCTTCACAGCACCTTTCATTATACACAAGTAATTCTGGATGCACTTAAAGTAGCAAAGTCTTTGAAAGTCTTGTTTTCTGCTGCTCCACACAGCATGCTCTGCTCTGAAGACACCAGCTGGTGAAACAGAAGATGGGGAGCAGATGCCCTTCTCATCAGCACTGATGTGCCAGAAAAAACTGGGGGGACTTTAGGGACTGGGATCCTAGTCTGTAGTTTGGTTTGAGCAATGATCCCTCTTTCCCCATCTTCCTGACCTGAGGAAAAAGGGGGTTGTTGCAAGGAATTTGATATGTCTCTCATGGTAGTAAAATATAGAGATGTTTGACAGTCCAGCTGTCAATCCAACATCAAGAGGGATCTCCATACCAACCCTATGCTGTTTTGCCATGAGGAGACAATCCTATCTGGTGCCATGACAAACGTACATTTTCCAAACAGGAAACATTAATATATGTTATTCTCCCCTCACTACTGTGTCAAGACACACCACATATTTATGTTAAGGCTGTTCCTACAAGAAGAGCTGTTCCACAGCTTCACAAAGGCGCCTGCTGGCCCACAATGCACTCCCCTGCCCCAGCCCCACAGCCCTGCCATACAGCCATTCCCATGGCACAGACGCTTGCTACCCTGCTTCCTCAATGAATTCATGCAGATGTTTCCATCTGTGCTAGCTATCCAGACTTCCTATGTGGCAAATGAAAAGCAACAGGCATTTTTCGTGTGCCTCATCCTAATGAAAACACCCAAAACAGACACTTTTAGGATCATTTTCCCAAAATAGGGACTAGGTTTCCCAAGGACAGATTATGTTTTCTGTCAAAATATGCTTTGGTATCTAACCTGATAAATTAAATTTATTATCTAAATTATGTGAACTGGTTTATATCTTGTGTGGTTTTGCTTGTAACAGAAACAAAAACTTGTTTCTCCTCCCTGATACTGCTCTCCAGGTGCTTTTTAAAAACAAAGTGCTAAGCATCTGGACACACCAAGAAATCCTGGACACACCAAGCTCCCATACACTCAACCCCTGTGGGAATCATTGTTGACACCTTGCAAGTCCATCCTACAATACAGACATCACCAGGTAGGCAATATAAATCCCAGACTCTCCATTTCAAAGACTGATGTTTCTTGTCTTTCCTGTAATACAGCAACACCCTCTGTCTGGAGAACCTCCGCACCCCTGTGACCCTCTTTCTTCACCGTCATCTCCAAGGACATCACCACCTTTGAGAGTGGGACAAGCCTGCACTGCCTGAATAATTCGAGACCTCACCAAAGTCCCTCAGCTTTGCAAGACCTTGGCAAAGAGAACTCATACCCTGAGCACATATATGGAAACATAGCCTTCTCCAGACAGAAAACACATCTGCTGTATCCCCAGCCTGAAGGATGTATGTTGGTCAGGAGGGACTGCAGCATTCTACATCTAAAATCAGCAGTCATTACAAGCTAGACTCTTCTTGGGCTCCAGGACTGGAAAAACTAAAAGCACTTTTATAAGAACATCAACACCTGCATGCTTTCATTAAAAAGTAGGACTTCTCTGCACAGATGACCTAGATGGTGGCTTTCCAGAATGAGATGCATTAAACTTTTGTCTGGTTCTGAGCTGCAGCAGAAGCAATACCAGCACCTGAAGGCAGGCCACCCACACCCACACATGCACCTGATACACCCAGGTGACACCATACACTCCTCATGCTGAGAGAACAGCAAGGCCCCTCACATCTCTTTGGCAGTTGCCCCTTCAATAACAGAAAGGGAAGGCTTTAAGCTCAAACATAAAGTTCTTCAGATATCTGTTTTAACTGCACAGAAGTAACTGTATGGATGACTACATGCAGAAAGCCCCAACTAAAATAATTCCAGCAGTGTCTTCTTGTAAGAAGGCTCCAGCTGTGGGTTTTCAGGGTTGCATGACTGTACTTCATTGAAATAATCAGTGTGCTTCAGATCAGGAAGTCTTCCCTTTTTGTTGCAATCCCACCATCTTTTGCTGCATTTCTGACTTCATCTAATAAGCTACTCTGACAGGTCACAAGCTGGCTTTCTCCCATCAAACCTTTGGTTTCTCTATTGGAATACAACCTTAGGCTTCCTCTAGTTTTCTGACATGAATTACTCTTAAATGGAAAAGTAAATATCAATACAGAGGTGAAAGACCCAAAAAATCCCTGACATGTCATAGAAGCTACAGAAAACAGCCAAACCGCTGTTCAGTCTCAGCCCATCGATTTGCCAACACTCTGGTAACAAACAATCACGTTAAATGACATGGTTTATGACTCGGAATTTGGAAGTTGATGAGAAATTTCTACAGTTGATTCATGCTTCCTGAGACTCATAAGTAGCATTTCAATTGCACTATTTTACTACATTACATGAATAATTTTCCTTGTTGTTACATAAGCGTCTAGATCTAAATTATCAGAACTGATTTGAATCATGAGGGGTGGGGGTTGTTTTCAAGAGACACTCATACTTCCAAGTCTAGCATCTGATACTACTGGTGCTTTACAGACAGCTAATTACCTTCTAAAACACCACATGCTCACACTTCTCCCTGAAATCAGCCCTTCTGGTAACCACCTAGCCCCTTGCAGGCACCTTGTTTCACATCCCTCAAGTGAAATGTGCCATGGGGGTTGCTTACAGACAGCTATTGCCAGCACCACACTTCTTAAATTCACTGCTCCAAGCGTAAATCCTGAAAGTCTCCAAGGCAAAGAACAGAAACAGCAGCAGCAGCAGCTCTGTGTATTCAAAGGGCAGAGAGGTTTGGGGAGTCTGGGAGGGAAGAACAGAGTCAGGTGCCTTTTGGACTTGAAACCTGTACAATATTCCCAGGTCTCAGTTTCTGAGGTAGACACAGACCACACTGGTTTCCTTGGTGGATGGTTTCAGGATGTCTCAAACAAAAGCATCAGAGCTCCGAGATGGCAGAACCAGCTAAACATCCCCAAGCTAACTTCAAACAAGGCAGCTGAGAGCCTGACAGGTACACAACCACAGTACCTGGAGGCAACGGGGCTTCACACTCCCGGAAAAAACTGAGCACCTAAGGCAGCTCAGCTGTGCCCACAGGGGTTGTAATCGCCTCCGTTTCAAAGAAGACAAATCCTTTAACAACAATTTGCAGCACTTCTGACCTACTACGTGATTTCCATCAGGTACAAGGATTCGTCAGCTCTTGTTCTAGATACATAGAGCACGGTACAAAGCTATTGGACAGATGTACCAGCACTGGGAGCTCAGAGAAATTTCCCGCTGCGGCGACAAACCCCTGCTCCAACTAAGTAAATGCACAACAAACTGTATTTCTTTTTTAAAACAAGGCAAGCTGTTGTTGTTCCGGCACGCAGCTCTGGCAGCACAAGGGAAAAGACACAGTTTTCAGCCGACCAGCTAAGACACTTGAGCTTCACAGGAATTCCCTAAAATAAGGAACTGCAATTTGCCAACTGAAATATTTTCATTCTCCACATTAGGCTGAATCTAATTACACTGTTTCCTTACAATTGCATAGTACTAAGGGTTGTTTTAAGTAAAAAGCTTAATGACTTTCCCACTGAAATGCCTGCTTCAGAGCCCTTCACATTGCTGACAGGATGATTTGCTTTAAGAGCAGGTTGACATCTAACAGAACTTATTTCAAAATTTCCACATGACACAGATTTTTATCGTGTTCCCGGGATCAATCACCAGAATAACCTGCACAGAGGCATATATTCACCATCACACTAGCTCTGATCCATCCCCCCCCCCCCGCCAATATTTAAAAAAAAAATAAAGGAAGCTGAGGACACCGTGGAGTAGCGTGGATGTACTTTGTTAAGCCCCAAAGGCGTTTCTGCGCTGCTGGATGTTGCACAGAGCGAGTACAACCCGAACTCTGGCATAACCCCAGCTCTGCTGCCCAGGAACCAGAGCAGGTTCTGAACGACAGGCTCTGACCACTACCATCAGAACAAATACTATTAAAAAATAATTATTGTTTTTTCTTCATTAATCCCCTCACTAATGTTTTGCATTCTGGGGTATATTCTTTTTTTAACTGTTTGCGAGAGGTTTCGCCCTTCCCCGAAGTAAGCTGCCCTCCTGGCCGAAACCCGCGCAGCCCAAGGTGGGCCCCAGCCGGCGAAGCCCCGACCCCGCCGCGCCCCACCGGGGAGCGGGCGCCCGTCCCCACTGCCCGGGACAGGGGTGTTCGCGGCACGGACGGACGGACGGACGGTCGGGAGAGCGGCTGGGTGGGCTCCGCGCAGCCCGGCACTCACTCGCTCGCTCGCTCGCTCACTCACCCAGGTTGACGAAGCTCATGACCATGTCGGCGTCGTTGAGGAAGGCGCTGTCCTGCGGGCTGGGCAGCGGCGGGGCGGGGGGCGGCGGGCGGCCCCCGCGCTCCGCGCCCGCGCTGCCCTCCGCGCCCTCGGCCAGGGAGTGGTAGAGGTCCAG